>MU390448.1:0-27009 GCA_022578715.1 Nemania sp. FL0916
TTATAATTAAAATTTTTATTATTTTATGAAATATTATTATTAAAATATTTATAAAATTATTAATAAAACATTTTATTAAATAATTTTAATTAATAATTTAATTATATATATTTGTTTTAATTGTTTTTTATTATTATTTTAAAAAACTTAAACTTTTTCGAATTATTTAAATTTATAAAATTATTATAATTTTATTTAAATTTTTAAAATAATTTTATAAAATAAAAATCGTAAAATAACTTTATAAAATAATAAAATATAAAATAATAAATTTTTTAAAACGTTTATTAAGTTAAATTTTATTAATTAAATATTTTAAAAAAATTTAAACGATTTTAAAAAATTTAATTTTTTTTAAAAAATTAATAAAACATTATTAATATAAATATATTTATTAATTAAAATATTTAATAAATTATTTTATTAAAAATTTTATAAATATTTTCATAATAATATTTATTTTATAAAATATTTAAAATTTATATTATTAAATACGTTTATATAATAATAATAATTTAATTATAATTTTAAATATTTAAAATTAATAATAATAAAAATAATATTAATATATAAAATCGAAAAAAAATTTATAATTAATAAAATTAATTAATTATAAAATAACGTAATAAATAAAATAAATTAAAATATTTTTATATTTATTTATAATAATAATATATTAAATACGTATTAATATTTAATTAAAAAATATTAAAAAATTAAAATTAATAATTTATAAAAAATTTATTTATTAATAAAATATTAAAATTAATTTAAAAAAAAAATAAATTATATATAAAAATTAATTATATTAAATTTAATTTAAAAATTTATAAATATAATAATAAAAAATAATTTTAAAATTAAATTTAAAATTATTAAAATTTTATATTAAAATAACGAAAATATTATAAATGTTTTTTTATAATTTAATTATTTTTTTTAATTAATTTATAATTTTATTTATAATTTTAATAATAAAAAATAATAATTATACGTTTTTTATAATATAATTAAAAAACTATTTTTTTAATTTATAATAATAAATATTATTTTAATTTTTAATATATATTTTAAAATTTAAAATTTTATTAAATTTATTAAAAAATTTATTTAATTAAAAAATATTTTAAATATTATTATAATTATAATATTAATTAAATTAATTAATAAAAATTAATTAAAAATTTATTATTAATTTAATATATTAATTTATTATTTATATATATATTTATAATTAATTTTTTTTAATATTTTAACATATTAATATTAAAAATATATTATAATAATTAAATAATATTAAATTTTATTATATTATATATAATTAATTAATAATAATTAATTATTTAATTTTAAAAATTATTAAGTCCGTATTATTAATTTTATTAATTTTAACGTTATTATATAAAAAGAAGTAAATAAAAAAGCTTTTTACGTTCCGTTTTTTAAAATTAAAAATTTAAAAATTTAATTTTAAAATATATAATATTTATTTTTAATAACGTAAAATATATTATTTAAAATTAAATTATTATATTTATAAAATAATTATTATTATATAATTAAAAAAAATTAAAAAAATTATTTTTAATTAAAATTAAAAATTTATATTAAATTTTTAAAAAAATATTTAAATAATATTAAATATTAAATTATAAATAATTATAATATTTTATTTTTAAATAAATAAATTATTTAAATTAATATATTAAATTAAAAAAATTATTATATAATATTATTATTTTATTTATTTTAAAAAAACTTAATTTAATATAATTTTTTTATAATAAAATTTAAACGTAATATATTTAAAAATAATTTAATCGTTTTTATATAAATAATTTTATAATTTAAATTATTTAAAATTTTAAAAATAATTAATTTAATTAATAAAACTTATTTTAAAAACGTGCGATTTTTTCGTAAATATATTTATAAAAATTTTAAATTAATTTTAAACAAGTTTTAATTTATTTATAATATATAATATAAATATTTATTAAAAAAAAATTTTATTATGTTTTTATTATTCCGTATTTAAATAATAGTTTTTAATTATTATTGATTTTTTTTTATTTCCGAAACTGATTTCGAATCCGGATCAAACCGACTTCGAATCCGGACCGAACCAACCGTGACTTTGAACCGAACCGATTTAAATTTCCGGACTTAACCGACTTTCCGTATCGTTTTTTTTTAATTTATAACCCGATTTATCCGCCGGTTGTACGAAGATTTATTAAACGAGTAAAATAAAACCGATTATTAATATAATTTTCCGAAATATATAATTTATATCGTAATATTTCGAAATTCGAATTAAAAATATTTTAATTTCGGATTAAATAATCGTTTTTTCGAACTTGTTTTAATAAAATTTAACGATTTTAAACTTGATCGGGCTTTTTAAAATAACGATATTATATATTATTAATAAATAGATTTTTTATAAGTTTGTAAAAATCGGGATTGTTTCCGTTTTTAAATTTTTAATTATATAAAATAAGGTTATTATAACTTGTTTAAGTTCGTTTTCGTACGAAAACATATTATATTTTTATTTTTAAATTAATTTATACGTATAATTCGAATTAAGTTATTAGTTTTATTAAATTATTAAAGTTGTTTATATATATAAAAGGGAACGGGAACGGGAGATTTTATAAACGGCGTAAAAAGGGGTTTTTATTTACTTTTTAAGTTTTAATTACGTAAGTTTTACGATTAAAACTTTTAATTAAAGTTTTTAATTTAAGTTTTTGTTTAATTAACAGCGTATTATATTAATTGTTTACGCAGTGTTAGTCCGGAAATTTTATTTTTTTAAAAACTTTATTTTATAAGTTATAATTAATAAAAATTACCGGTTAAAACTTTATAAATTATAATTAATAAAAGTTATTAATTAAAACTTTATTATAATTAATAAAAGTTATTAATTAAAATTTTATTATAAGTAATAAAAGTTTTTAAAATAATTTTTTTTATTAAATCCGTATTATTAATTTTATTAATTTTAACGTTATTATATAAAAAAAAATAAAAAAACTTTTTATATTTTATTTTTTAAAATTAAAAATTAAATAAAAAAAAATTAATTTTAAATTTTATAATAATATATATTAAATATTATTTTAATAAAAAATATTAATTTTTAAAAATTTTAATTAATAATAAAATATATTTATAATTTTATAAAACTTATTATTTATTTAATAATTTTTCGAAAAAATATTTATAATAATAATTAAATATATAAAAAGTTTTACGAAAAATTAATTAATTAATTTATAAATTAAATTTTTTAAAAAATTATTAAATTAATTATATTATATTTATTTATTATAAATTAATTATTTTATAAAAATATTTATTTTTAAATCGATTATTAAATAATTTTAAAATTAATTAATAAATATACGTATATTTAATTATAAAATCGTTATTTAAAAATAATTTTTATTTTTTTTATTTTTTTATTATATAATTATTTAATAATACGTTTAATTATTTTATTATATTAATAATTTATTATATTATTAATTATTTTTAATTAAAATATTTTTTTATTCGGATTTATTAAAATAAATTAAAATTAAAAAAAAAATTATATAAAATTAAAAAAATTTTAATTATTATTTTAATTAAAAACGAAATAAATTTCGGTTTATTTATAATATATAATATAAATACTTATTTAAAAAAAAGCTTTATTATGTTTTTATTATTCCGTATTTAAATAATAATTTTTAATTATTGTTGATTTTTTTTTTATTTTTAAAACCGATTTCGAATCCGGACCGAACTGATTTTAAATCTGGACCGAATTAACCGCGACTTTAAACTTAACCGATTTAAATTTCCAAACTTAACCGATTTAAACTTTCGGATTTAACCGATTTAAACTTTTAAACTAAACCGACCTTCCGTATTATTTTTTCGTTATTAACCGGCTTGTTAATTTAAACGTTTTAAAAACAGTTTTTTTTAATTAATTTATAACTTAATTTATTCGTTAATCGTATAAAGATTTAATTATTTAATAAAACCGAATTAATCGTTATTTTAATTTTTTAAATTATATACGAATTATAGTTTTCGAAAACGTATTTTTTAAAAAATTTATTAATTTTAATTTATATAAACCGGTTTTCGAAATTATTATAAAATAAATTAACAGTTTTTAATTTAATTAAACTTTCCAGCGTTATAATATTATAAATAATTAATAAATAAATTATTTATAGTTTTGTTAATTTTTCGTTAATTTTTAACTTTTTAACCGTATATAATAAGGTTATTATAGTTTGTTTTAACTCGTTTTCGTACGAAAATATAATATATTTTTATTTCGTATAAATTAGTTAATACTGTTAAAATTGTTTATATATATAAAAAAGAGCGGGAGCGGGAAACTTTATAAACAACGTAAAAAAGGGTTTTTATTTACTTGTTTTAACCGCGCAAACTTTATAATTAAAACTTTTAATTAAAGTTTTTAGTTTAAGTTTTTAACAGCTTAAAAGGTTATAAATTTTTATTACGCGGCGGGCTTAATTAACAGCGTGTTATATTGATTACTTACGCGGCGCTAGTTTAAAAACCTTGTTTTTTAGTTTAAAAACCCTGTTTTATAAGCTGTAGTTAATAGGAATCACTAGCCAGAACTTTGTTATAATTAATAAAAGTTATTAATTAGAATTTTGTTATAATTAATAAAAGTTACCGGTTAAAACTTTATTACGAGTAATAAGAGTTTTTAAAACAATTTTTTTTATTAAGTCCGTATTATTAGTTTTATTAGTTTTAACGTTATTATATAAAAAAAAATAAATAAAAAAACTTTTTACGTTTTATTTTTTAAAATTAAAAATTAAAATTAGAAAAAAAATTTAAAATTAAAAACATAATAATTTTAATTATTTAATTAAATAAAAAAACTAAAATTATAAATATAATATTTAAAAATTAAAATAATAATTATATTATAATTTCGATTTTATTAATAAATATTAAAATTATAATAAATTATATTTAATTTTAATTAAAATTTTTAATTTTAAAATTAAAATTATTAAAATAATAATTAAATTTTATAATAAATTTTATAAAAACGTAATAATTAATAAATATTTAATTTAAATTAATAAAATTAAATAAAATAATTATATAATTATAATTAATAAAATTATTAATATTAATAATTTAATTAATTTATTAAAATATAAATATAATTATTTTTATAAAATATTTATTATTAAAAATAATAATTTATAAAAAAATAATTTATAAAAAATTTATATTAATAAAATTAAAAAATAATAAATTTAATAAAATATATAATTAAATAATAATTATTATATAAATTATAATAAAATATAATTATAAGTTTTAAAAAATAATTTAAATCACGGTTTAATGACTTAATAGTTATATAAAATGATTAGTTTATTATAAACCTAGTAGTTATAACTTATAAATAAGATTAAAAAGTTAATAATAAGTGTAGTTATTGTTAGCGCATACCGCTTATTATACCTAGCAATAAGTAATGTAAATAAATTAACGCGAGCCGGCTTTATAGCTCCGTTTCTCTTTTTTTTCCTTACTTAATAATTAACCTTCGTTTTTAAAATTCGTTTAATAGCTCTATGAACTGTTCCGCTGTAATAATTATTAAATCCTTTTATAAGTTATTAGTAGGCTTTATAATTAAAAAGCTTATTAATCGAACCGTGCCGCGAAAGTCAGCTTTTTTTATAACCCACCCGTTAATTAAATAAGGCCTTTTATAACTTATAAAGTTGTTTTAATACGCCGCTCGATTTTTTTTATTGTTAAACTTAAATATTTAAAAACTGAAACTAATATAAATCATAATATATTTATGTTTAAAAATACCGGTTTCCGACGTTTAAAAGAATTTATAATATAAAATTTCGAAACGGTTTTATACTTTTTATTTTTAAATTATTTTAGTTCTATTTCGACATTAATTATAATTTAATTAAAAAGTTACGATCCGTTAACATTTTTTTTTTTAATAATTACCCCGTTTTATTAATTAAAAAATTTTTTAACCCATTTATAATTCCGGCCTTATTAAAGTTTTAATTAACTTATTTACTCTTTATTAAGTTATATAATTTATTTATTATAGTTTTAATCAATTTACGGCTATAATAGTTTTTAGTTTTTCGTTTAAAAAATCCTTTCTTATATAAATTTTTAACATACTTGTTTTAATAAAAAAACATTTTAACTTTTAACAAGTTTAAAATTTAATTTATATAACCGTAAAACACTCCCGAAAGGCTTTAACTTAAGCTTTCGAATAAAGATTACAATAAAAATTTAATTAAATCTATTATAATTATATTATAAAAATCAAAAAATTTAAAACTATTTAATTTATTATTATCGTAGCTTTTTAATTACGTAAGTTCCGTTTAATTATACTTGATCTACTTTTTTTTACGAGCTTTATTAAATAAAAGACTTGGCTTTTTTAATTAAAAAATAAAATAAAGGTTAATAAAAATATTATTAATTTTACCCGCGTTTAATTTATTTACGTACATAATTAATTAAATTAAAAAATATAACAAATTGTCCGTTTATAAATTTTTAATAATAAATCTAGTAAATAAGATTATTATATTATTACGAAAATATTTAATCGTATTTACGTTAATTTAAACAAAATAATAATCGTATCGCGTAAGTTTTAAGATTTATATATAAAAGATAATTAATTAATTCGAATTTTTTTAACTAATTAAAAGCGATTAAGTTATAAAACCGGTATAATTATATAATTTAACTAATTACGAATTTAAGATTTATATACCGTTATTAGCTTTAAATTATAAAATAAATTTAACGATAAAAAGTTTATTCTCGAAGATTACGATAAATTTATTAAACTTTTTATACGACTGAATAACGGAAATTATTCCCGTTTTATTAATACGAATTATTATATAAATAATAAACTTACGTTTATAAACTTAAGCTCGGTAAAGGTTAATTCGTTTAAATATTAAAACTTAAACGAATAAACTGTTGTTTTATTAATTTAAACACTTATAAGTTTTATAACTATTTAATTTATAATTAAAGATTAATAAAATCACTGTTAACGTAATTAATATAAAAGATGTAGTTCCGGCGCTTATAAAGTTAAGAAATATATTATATTATTTTATCGCGAGTATATTTTTTTTATAATAAAAGAAGTAACGAAAATAATTAACTACTTTTAATAAAACTTTATACTTTAATAATTTTTATATAAACAAAAGGTTTAAAAGGAGTAATTATAATTTAATAACTTAATAGTTATATAAAATAATTAATTTGTTATAAACTTAATAATTATAATATATAAATAAGATTAAAAAGTTAATAATAAATGTAATTATTATTAACGTATACCGTTTGTTATATTTAATAATAAGTAATATAAATAAATTAACGCGAGCCGGTTTTATAATTCCGTTTTTTTTTTCCTTATTTAATAATTAACTTTCGTTTTTAAAATTCGTTTAACGGCTTTATAAACTGCTCCGTTATAATAATTTAAATTTTTCATTTTTTTATTTATATTATTTATTAATATCTATTTTTTTAATTTTAAAAATTTTATAATTTTTTTTAAATATAAACGTTATTTATATAAAAAAAAAGTTTTTTACGTTTTATTTTTTAAAATTAAAAATTAAAATTAAAATATAAACGTTATTTTATTTTATTTTAAAAAAATAATATATTAAATTTTTATAATTAATATTAAATTATAATATTATTATAACGTTATTATTAAAATTGATTTTTAAAATTTAATTTTAAAATTTTATATTAAAATTTATTTTTAAAAATATTTTTTATAACGTGTTAAAATAAAGTTTTAATATATAGTTTTAATAATAATTAATTTAAAAAAAAAGTATTTTTAAAAATTAATTTTAAAACAAAATTTTAAAATTAAATTTTAAAATTTAATTTTAAAAATAATATTAAAATAAAATTATAATTTAATATTAATTATAAAAACTTAATATTAATTATAAAAACTTAATATTAATTATAAAAATTTAATATATTATTTTTTTAAATAAAATAACGTCCGTATTATATAAATATAAATAAAACATTTATAATATATATAATATAAAAAAAATATTTAAAAATATTTTTTATAATTTAATTAATTTTTTATATTTTATAAAAATATTTATTATAATTATAAAAATATAATATTAAATAATAATAAAAATATATAAATAATTTTATTATATATATAATAATTTTATATATTTATATTAATTAATAAAATATTTTTTTTATTAAATAAAATATTATAATTATATTTATATATATAATTAAAAAATAAAAAATTATTTATATTTATTATTTAAAAAAATTTATTTATTTTAATTTTTTTATTATAAAATTTTATAATTATAATTATAAAAAATTTAAAATTTATTATTTTTTATTTATTAATTATTTTAAATTAATAATTTTATAAATATTTAAATAATTAATAAATTTTTTATAATTTTATATTAAATTTATTAATTTTTATAATATTAATTTTTATAATATTATAAAATTAATTAATTATTTTTTATATTATTATATATTTTAATAATTATTTTATTAAAAAAATATTTTTAATAAATTTAATTTTTAATTTTAAAAAATAAAATATAAAAAGTTTTTTTATTTATTTCTTTTTATATAATAACGTTAAAGTTAATAAAACTAATAATACGGACTTAATAAAAAAAATTGTTTTAAAAACTTTTATTACTCGTAATTTATAAAGTTTTAATTAATAACTTTTATTAACTACAACTAGTTATAATAAAGTTTTAATTAATAATTCTTATTAGTTACAACTTATAAAACAAGGTTTTTAAATTATAAAACAAGGTTTTTAAATTATAAAACAAGGTTTTTAAATTATAAAACAAAATTTCCGAACTAATTATAAAACAAAGTTTCCGGACTAACGTTAATTAAATAAAAATTTAAACTAAAAACTTTAATTAAAAGTTTTAATTATAAAACTTACGTAATTAAAACAAGTAAATAAAAACCTTTTTTTACGCTGTTTGTTTATAAAGTTTTTTATTCTCGTTTTTTTATATATATAAACAACTTTAATAGTTTAATAAAATTAATAATTTAATTTAAATTAAACGTATATTAATTAATTGGTACGGTTTATTAAACAGTTAAAAAAATATATAAATAAAAATTATATTTTCGTATAAAAACGATTTAAAATAAGCCGTATTAGTTTTATTATATATAGTTAAAAAGTTAAATAAAAAACAAAAGTTTATTAAGTTATAAATAATTTATTTATTAACGATTTATAATATTATAATTCCGGAAAGTTTAATCGAACCGAAAATTATTAATTTATTTTATTATAATTTTAAAGATTAACTCGTACAAGTTAAAATTAATACATTTTTAAAAAAATACGTCCTCGAAAGTTATAATTCGTACGCAATTTAAAAAACAAAGTAATAATTAACTCGGTCTTATTAATTAATTAAATTTTCGTATGACCGGCGGATAAATCGGGTTATAAATTAAAAAAAAACTGTTTTTAAAACGCTTAAGTCAGCAAACTGGTTAACAGCGAAAAAATAATACGGAAAGTCGGTTTAATTCGGAAATTTAAATCGGTTAAATCCGGAAGTTTAAATCGGTTAAGTTTAAATTCAAAATCGGTTCGGTCCGGATTTAAAGTTAATTTAATCCGAAATCGAAATCAGTTTAAAAAATAAAAAAATAATTAACAATAATTAAAAACTATTATTTAATTTAAAATAAAATAATAAAAACATAATAAAGTTTTTTTTAATAAATATTTATATTATATATTATAAATAAATTAAAGTTTATATTTTTAATAAATAATTTTATAAAAATTAATTTTAATTTTAAACGTATAAAAAAATAAATTAAAAATAATTAAAATTTTTTAAATTTAATAAAAATATTTTAATTTTTTAAAAAATTTATTTATAATAATAATATTAAATTTAATATAGTTTTTTAAATTAATTTTATTTATTTTAATATTATTTTTAAAAATATAAAATTTTATAATAATAATAATAATATTAAAAAAATTTATAATTTAATTATATATAACTTTTTTTTAATATTTTATTTTATAATATTTTATAATATTTTTAATATTATTATAACTTTAATTATTTAAAAATTAGTTTTTTTATACGTTTTTATTAAAAAACGTTAATTTAAATATAAAATTTAATTATTATTTTATATAACGTTATAAATTATTATTAAAATTATATTTTAATTAATATATTTTAATATAATTTTTAATAAAATTATTATTATTATTATTAATTATAATAAATAAATTATTAATAAAATTTTAATTTTAAATATATTTATAATAATTATTTTAATATAATAATATAATAATTTTAAATTTTAAAATGATAAAAAAATTAAAATTAATTTAAATTAATAATTATTTATTATTATTAAATAAAATATTAAAATTATAATAAAAATTATTATTATTATATAAAATATTTAATTTATTATAATAAAATAAATTTATAATAATATTATTAATTTAATATTTATTCGTTTTTTAAAATTTAATAATATTTATTAAAAAAATTTAAATATAAATATAAATTAAATTTTTAAAAATTTATTTTTTAAATTAAATTTAAAATAAATTATTAATAATAATATAAATATTAAATTTTTTTATAATAAAAAATTTATTTAAAATTATAATATAATATTAATAATTTATAATTTGATGAAAAATAAAAAAAATATAAAAAATATAAAAAATATAATTATTTTTATAAATTTATAATTTAATAAATTTTTTTAATTTTTTTAATTTTTTTAAAAATGTTTAATATATTAATTTAATATTTTATTTTTTAAATATATAATAAAATATAATTATATTTTATTTTTATATATTTAATATTATTATTATAATTATAATAAAAATTAAAAATATTAAACCGAATATAAATATTAATAATTTGTTTTAAAAAATAAAAATTATATTTAACGATTTTATTTTAATTTATTATAATAATAAAAATATAAAATAATTATAAAAATAATAATAAAATCGTAAAAAAACAAGTTTTAATAATAATATAATAAAATTTAATAATATAATAATAATGTAATAAAATTTAATAATATAATTATAATATTAATAATAAAATCGTTAAATTATAATAATAATAATTATAAACAAATAAAAAATCCCGTTTATAATAATAATAAAAAAAAATACGAAAATAATAAAAATAATAATAAATAATTAAATAATAAAATAATAATAAAATTTATAAAAAAAAAACCCGGTATTATATAACGTTAAATATTTATATTTATATATTTATTAAAAAAATATATTTAATTATTTTTTAATCGATAAAATTATTAAAAATATCGTTATAAATATATATATTATTATTAATAAGTTTTATAATATTATTTATTTTATATATAAATGTTTTTTTTTATTTATTTTTATTATAAATATTAAAATTTATTTAAATAAGAATTTAAATTCGTTAAATTTAAATTTATTAAATTTATTAAATTTATTAAATTTATTATATTTATTTACGAATTTATAAATATTTTTTATTAAAATTTTATAAAAATATTATTAATTATATAAATTTTCGTAATTATATTATTTAATTAAATATTTTATAATAAACTTTCCGTCGGTTTTTATAATATGTTTATTTTTAAAAAACTTTATTTTATAAAATTAATATTATTTATTATTATTTTTAATAAAAATCCGTTTAAATTACCGTTTTAATTTTAAAAAAAAGTCTTGATTTTAAAATATTAAAAAAAAATATACGATTAAAATAATATAATAAATATATTAATATTATAAAAAATCGAGTTTATAAATAAAATTGTTTATTTTTTATAATATAATAAAAAATTTAATACGTTATATAAGTTATTTCCGTAATAATTTACCCGATAAATAATTTTTTTTATATAATTTTAAAAATATTTTTTATTAACGTTATATTAAATTAAATTATATTTATTATAATATTTAATTTTAATATTAATAATTATAAAATTTATAATTATTTAAATATTACGTTAATATATATTTTATTTGTTATAATATTAAAATTAACTATATACGATATATATATATATTAATATACGAGGGGCTGTTATAAAATATACCGCTCGAAAAAGTAAGCGGTATATACGGGCAGAATTCTTTAATTATAAAATTCCCTTTATACGAAAATCCTTTTCGTATAATAATTAAAAAATTAAATCGATATAAAAAAATATTTATTTTACTTTATATTACGTATAATATCGTACTTTATTAACTACTTAATATTAATTAATGTTTTTAATTAAAAAATGTAAATTAATAAAAATAAAAACAGAATTTTAACTTGATCGTATAAATCGCGTATTTTATATCGTATTTTAATTTTTTTAAATTATTTAATAAAAAAAATTAATTTTTTTTTATATTTTAATTTAACTTTTATACGAACGTTTAATTAATAACGCGTAATTATATTACTTTTTGATTATAATCGTACGGATTACGTAAAAGTCCGTATAATAATTTTTAACTTTTTTTTATTTATTATTCGATTATAATATTAATTAATAAATAATCGTACGAAAGCGGTTTAAAACAATTTTTTTAAAATACCGAAAACTCGTTATACATATTTATAACTAATAAAATCGCTGAATTTATTAATATTATATTAATTTCCGTACGAAAAATAATTAACTTTTATATATATAATAATACTTTACGCGATTTTAATATAATAACTTTATAAAAAATTAACGTATAAACCGCGTATTTATATATTAAATATAATTAAAAATTATATAAAATAAAAAAGTTTTAAAAAACGTTAATAAATAATGTCGAATTAATTAAGTTTTAAACTTTACGTATAATTAATATAAAAATTTCGAATAAAATTTATAATATATTTCGTACGAAAAATGTTTTAAATTAAAAGTTTATATTTTATTTAAAAAAAAACCGTATTATATAACTAACGGAAGGTTATTTCGATTTAACAACCGAATTTTAATTTTTTATACGAAAGTTTTAAATTTAGTTTACTTTTTTAAATAACGAAAAGCTCGTACAATTACTTGTTTTATTTATTTTAAGTTAATAATTTATCGGTCGAATTAATAACAAGAATAATTTACGCGTATAATAAAATAATTTAATTATTTTTACTTTAAAAATTAAATTACGGCCGGAAAACGACTTTTATATACAAAATTATAAATTTAAAATATAAAATAATATATTATTATATAATAATAAAAAATTAAAAACCCGTTTTAAAAATACGATTTTTTTATTAAACGTTATTTTTTACTTATATTAAATTATTACGTACGACTTAAAAACATATTATATTTTTAATATATAATAAAATATTTAATCGTATAAAACCTTTTATAAACTTTTAAACAACTTGTATTTTATATAATATTAAAATTAAATATAATTACGTTTTAAATTTTAATTTTATTTATATATAATATTTAAAACGGGATTATTTTTATAATAAAATATTAAATATTTTTAAAAACTTAATAAAAAAAAAAGAATTATTCCGGAAAATTATACGACTTATTATATAATAAAACACGGTAGTTTATCGACTTTTATTAAAAATTAAAAATTATAAAAGAATAATTTTATATAATATTTTTAATTATTTTTATTAATTATACGAAAGATTATTATACGTATTATATTAAACCTGATTATATATAAAAAAAACGTATAATATTATAAATATATATTTTAATATAATTATAAATTATAATTAATATTAAATTAATTAAACAAATATTATATACGTATAAATATATAAATAAAAAAAAAGATTTATTTCCGTACGAAACGTTAAAAATAATAATCGATAAATTATCGAAAATATAAAAAGTATTAAAAATAAAATACGTTAAAAAAATACATTTAAATATAACTGTTATACGAGTATATAAAAGTGTATTTAAGTTCGAAATAGTTTTAATTTTTTAAAAACTTATATACGAAAGATTTTTTTTTAATTTATAATTATATTTACGAGTTAAAAACAATATATCGACGAAATATTTCGTATAAAAAGTAGAAAATATATATTATACGGACCGGTAATATAATTAAATCGTACGTTATTTTATACGAGGGAAAAATAACGCACGATACTTTTAAACCTTTAAAAAATAATACTCGAATTAAAACCGCACGGTTTTATATTTTTATAAAAATTTATATACGAATAAAAAATATTTCGTTTATTAAAAAAAAATACTAATTATCAAAATATATATTTAAAAAAAGGTTTCGTACGAAAAATTAATACTTTATTATATATAAAATATTATTTAATTATAAGTTAACCTTAATAAAGTTTTTTATATATTTTATTAAATACAAAAGTTATTTAAACTTTAATAACGACGACGTAAAAAAAAATATAGTTTTAATTTATATAACGAAAAAGTCGAATAATATATTATAAACAGCGTATTTATATATCGTATAATTATAAAAAATATTTAAATAATAATAACGGACGAATTTTCGGATTAGTTCGTATTTAATAATTAATATTATACGAAATATTAAAACATTATTTAAAATATTAACGCTTCGAAATTCTCGATAATAAAAAAACTATAAGTTAAAGTTTATATATAAAACAAATTATATACGAAAATCGTATAAACTTTTAAAATAACGAAAATTAGTTTTAATAAAAGTTATATAATAATATTTATTAATATAATCGAAATTAATAATTAAATTAATTATATAACGTTTTATATATTAAATATTTTTATATTATTTTTATTATTATTAAAAAACGTAAACTGTTTAAAAATATATTTTAATAATACGAAAAATATTATTATACGGAAAAATAAAATTATTATTCCCGTTATACGTAAATAAAAACACCCGTTTTTTAATATTAATCCGTACGAAATAACTTGTTATTTTATTAAAACAGAATTATAACGCTTATATTAACGTTTCGGATACCCTCGTACGGAAAAACTATATAAAATACTCTCTCGTGCGGGATATAAAATCGAATAATTAATTTTAAAAAAAATCCAAAAATTTTATTATTATTATTAAACGTATAATAAAATATTACGTTGTTTTAAATTCATAATTAAAAATAATTATAAATTTAATTACGAAGTAATAATTAATATCGTATAAATAAATAATAAATTTATATTATATATAATCGATATTATAATATTTTTTAAACGGTTATTTTTTTAAAATTTATATTTATACGAAACGTTTAAAAAATATTATATAAATATTAAATCAATATTTATGAAAAGCTCTTAAATACTGTTATATATAACTTTAAAACGAACTTTTTATCGGACGAATTCCGGAATTACGTAAAAATAATTAATATATAATATTAAAAAATATTTATTAAAACATATTAAATAATTAAAAAAATAAAACGGGCGTATAAATTAGTATAACGTACGTACGACATTTTTTTAAAAAAGATCGATATATGTATAAATAATAAATTAATTTTATAAATAATAATAAAAATATTAAACAATATAACCGGACCGGACAGTTTTATATTAATTTTATTTGTTTTTAAAACGTACTTATATATTAACAGAGATTCTTTTTTTTCCCTAGTTCTCGTATAAAAAAGAACAATTATTTAAAAAATAATAAAAATATTACGCGAAAACCGTACGAAAGTCGAAATTAACCGTATAATAAAAGAACGTAATAAACTGTTATCGTATAACATATTTATTTTTTTATTTCGTAATAAAATCTTTGTATAAAAAAAGAAAAAAAAATAAAAAAAATTATACGAAATAAAAACGATTGAAAAAATAAACGTAATTATTTTTTTAATTAATAAACCGATTTATTTTTAATATATATAAGTTAAATTATATTATTGTACGGAAAACAATAAATCGAAAAAAATTAAAAAACATAATATACGATTAATATAATTAATAATAGTTTAAAAAAACGCGGACAATTAAAAAAAAAACTAATTATTTTTTTATTATATACGAATAATATAATTTAAATCTTTTTAATTTTAAAAAAATAATAAATATTTAAATTAATGATTAAGTTTCGTATAAACGGAATTATTATTATATTTAATAAACCGTTTAAAAAATCGGACGTTATTAAAATTAACAAGTTTATTATACGAAACGTATTCGAATTTATTATATATAATTTAATTGTATATAATAATATATATATTTTTAAATCCCGTTTTATACGTAAAATAAAAAAAAATATTAAACCGTACGAAAAATCGAAACTTGTTATATAAAAATATAATAATATTAAAAAAACGAAATTTTAATATAATTATTAATAATTTAATAAATAAACTAACGGTTTATTTTTACGTTCGGATTTATTTTTATACGAAAGTTTAAAATAATATACGAATTTCGGAATATTATTTAAACGTACGTATAATTATAAAACAAACTTACGCGCGAAATCTTCGTTTATTTACTTTTAAAATTAAAAAATAAATATTTTTTAAATATAATTTTATAAATCGTACGACTTTTATATAATTTAATAAAATTTAAATTATATTAGTTTAAAATTTATTATAAATATTATTAAAAAAAATTAAAAATATAAATATTTATATATAATTTATATTTATTATTTACGTACGATAGTTTAAATATTTTTAAAATTATCAAAATATAAACAGATAATACGTTAAATTTCGTAATATTAAAGTTTTCCGTACGAAAAAAAATAAAAACTTTAATAAATAAAGTTTCGTATAAAATTAAAAAAAACTTTATTTTTAAAACATTTAATCGAGTTTAATAAAAAAAAGATTTAATTATACGAAAACAAAATTATTATAATTTAAAAAAGTTAAATTAAAAATTTAATTAAAATTAACTTTCGTATAAAAAGATTCGTTTAAACGTATATATTTTAATAAGTACGAAACGTATATATTAATAATATATATTAATTAAAAATTACGTACGATTTCGTTATAATAATTTAAATAACCGAATTATAATTATATAATATTAAAATATTAAATAAATAAATTAAATAATAAATTAATAACCCGGATAAAAAGTTTACGTTTATTTTTTTCGACTTTTATTATATAAAACTGTTTATTTTTATAAATAGTTTTTTTACGAATAATATAAATATAACTTTATAATTCGGTTTTATTATCGTATTAAACGTTAAATATTATATAAAAAATTTAAAAATTTTAAATTTTAAAATCGAAAATAATATTATATATTAAAACTTAAATAAATATAAACGTATTATATAAAACGTTTTAATTAATATATTATATAATATAATTAATAGTTTTAATAATGTTATTATTTTTTATACGACTTTTTAAAAAATTATAAAAAGTTTATATTTTTTTCCGATTTTTATAATATTATATTCGGATTTTAAATCATTATACGATTATTTAATTAAATTAAATATTACGTAAAAAAAAACTAATAATTAATATTATATTTTTATATAAGTTGTATAAAAAAAATTCCGAAATATAATAAATTAATAATAAAAATAACTTAATAAACGCGTTTATAAAATAAATCCCGAATTAAACATTAAAAACATTAGTTTTTATTAATAAGTTGTTCGTACAAATTAAAACATTTATTAAAAAACTATAAAAAATAACGCACGATAATTTATAACTACGTACGAATATAAACTATATATAATTCTTACGATTACGTATAAATAAAAAAAAAAGAGAAAAAAAACGGAAAATTAAATAAAACTTTTATTTAATAAAATTATTATTATATAAACCCCCCCGAAAAATAAAATTATTTTTATATATAAATTTTTAAATAAAAAACCTTTTCGTATAAAAACCCCCTTTTTTTAAATAAAAAACCCTTTCGTATACAACTCTTTTTAAGTAAAAGACCCCCCCGTACAATAGTAAAACTTACTTTATTTAAATATAATACGGGTAACGCGACTTATAAGAACGTTATATATAAATAATACACGCGTTTTTTTAAAAATTAAAAATCGCGCGATAAGAAGAAAAAAACAAATTATTATAATAATAATATTTAAATTTACGTTTATAAATATAATAAAAAACGGTAATAAAAGCCCGGGATTATATAAAAAAAATACGGAAATATTTTTTACGTTATACGAATTTAATTTATATATTTATTAAATTATTAATTATTATTATACGAAATTAAATATTAATTAAAAAAGTTTTAACGAATATAATTTTTTAATTTTATTATACGATTTTATTATTAATTAAATTATATATACGGAATTATTCGTACGATTAAAAAAATTATACGTACGTTTATATATAAACGTAATATAAAGTCCTAGTAAACCGGGTTACCCGTAAATAAAAAATATTATTCGTATATATTATTTACGCGAATAAAATTACAGAATTAAATAATATTACCGAATAAAAACAAGGTAAGGCGGGAACAGTTAATAAAAATAAAAACGGTAATAATAAAAACAGCAGTAGATATTATATTATTATTACTTTTATTATTATATAAAACTATTTAATATATTTACGTTAATACGACTTTCGTATAATAAAACAAACTTATATTAAAAAAAAACAATAATAATATTATTATTATTAATATTATTAATATTATTATTATTATTATTATAATTAAGGTTAAAGTTAAAGCTGCGGTTAAAATTACAGTTATTATTATAACTATTATAATTACGAGCGCGGGTAATATTAATATTATTATTATTATTAATACGTGGAAATTAATATTTTAAAATTAATATAGTTTAAATTAACTATTTAAAAAATATGTACGAAAATATATATACGTATATATATATACGTATAAAAAAAAAAAAAAACTATACGTAAAAAATATTTATACGTATACGTAAATTTATAACATTAAAACTTTTTTAACTCCGGAATACTTTTTAAAAATAATTATATATAATAAATAATTAATTATAATTTACGTATAAAAATAAACAATCGCGTATTTTTTTATTTTTCGAATATATTTTTATAAATATATTAACCACGTATAAAAACGTTTAATTATATATAATCTTTTTATTAAATTATATATATATAATAAACAGTTAATATTAATTATTATTTTATTTTAATTATACGTATAAAAATGTTTAATTATATACGATTTTTTTATTAAAATTTATTACGTATAATAAAAATTAAATATAATTAATATTCCGATTTAATTATACGTATAAAAATAATTAATAACAATTAATATCCGTATTAAATTAAACAACGCACGTAAAAATAATTAATAAGATTAGTTTTTTTACTAGTTTAAATACTACGTATAAAAATAATTAATTATAAATACCTTTTGTATTATTTTACTTACGTATAATAATAGTAATTATTTTATTTATAAGTCCGGTTTTATATAATAAACTTATTTAATTAAATTAATAAAAAACAGTAATTTAATTTACGTCCGTATAACACCCTTTTTAACACAGCTTATTTCTTAGCGTTTATTATTTAATTTATAGTTTTATAGTTATATAAAAGACGTACCGCAGTTAAAAAGAAAAAAGCGAGTATTATAACATTAAGATTAACTACGTATGATATATATATGTTAATATACGAAGGGCTACTACAAGGTACACCGCTCGAAAGGGTAAGCGGTATATATAAACAGAATTCTTTAATTATAAAACTCCCTTTATATGAAAAGGACTTTCGTATAATAGTTAAAAGATTAAATCGATATAAAAAAATATTTATTTTACTTTATATTACGTATAATATCGTACTTTATTAATTATTTAGTATTATTATAATTTAAAATTTAATATTTTATTTAATATATTTAATATAAAAAAAACTTTTTATAATTTAAAATTATATATCAGTTTATTTAATATACGTTTAATTATAAAATATTTAATATTATTAAAATTAAATTAAAAAATTAAAATTATATAAATTTATAATATATTTAATCGAAATTTTATATAATAATAAATAATAATTTTAATATTTTAATTTTTTCGTTTATTTAAATTATTAATTTAAAAATAATAATTTATTAATATTATTAATATTATTTTTATTTAACGTTATAATATTTATTAAAATTTTAATATAAATTTTTAATTTTAATTTAATATAATTTTTATTAAAATGTTTTAATTATATAATAAAAATAATTTTATAATAATAATAATTTAATTTTCCGTAATATATTTTATATAATTAAATATTAAAAAAGTTTTTTTTTAAAATTTATAAATAATCGTTAATAAAATAATATAATTTTAAAAATTTAATATTTTTAAAAAATATTTTAAAATATTATTTTAAATATATTAATTATAAAATTTATAATAATAATATAAAAAAAAATTAATAATTCGCGAATTAATTTTAATTTATTAAATAATTATTATTTATTAATAATATATTTAAAATATTATAAATAATAAATAATATATTTTTAAATTATTTTTAAAAATTTAAATATTATAAATTTTATAAATTTATAAAAAAAATTTTTAAATCCGAAATAATAACGTTTATTATATATTATTTTTAATATTTAATTTTTAATTTTAAAAAATAAAACGTAAAAAACTTTTTTATTTACTTTTTTTTATATTATAACGTTGAAATTAATAAAACTAATAATACGGACTTAATAAAAAAATTATTTTAAAGATTTTTATTACCCGCAACTTATAAGGTTTTAACTGTTATAATAAGGATTTATACACTTTTTATATTTATACACTTTAAATTTTAAAATTTATTTTATAATATAAATTATATAAAATTTAAATAAAATTATAAAAAGAAACTATTAATAAATATAAAAATAAAAATTTTAAATTAATAAAATATATAAATTATATTACGTAATATATACGTTATATATAGTTAAATATAAATTTTCGGTTTTTTAATTTAATTTATATTTTATATTATAAAAAGTCGAATAAAAATCGGAGAATTATAAATTTTACGTTTTTATAATTTTAAAATAAATTATTACTTATAAAAAAATACAAAATTTTAAATTTCCGGTTATAATATTATTAAAAAAATAATTAAAAAAACGGAATTTTTTTTTTTTAAAAATTAACTTTTAAAGAAATTATAAAAAATTTAATAAACGTTATATAACGTTATAAATTATTTATTATATAATTTTTATAATAAAAAACGTATATATAAAGTTTTATAAATTTATATTTAATATTACGTAAATAAGATATAATATAATATTAAAAATATAATATTTTTAAAAAATTATTTTTAAAAAATTATATAAAAATAATAAATTAAAAATATTTTAAAAATTATATTATAATACGTTTATTTTACGTATAAATAAACATATTAGAATATAATTTACCGAAATTTTATAAATATTATATAATAATAAATAATATTAATATATAGTTTTTTTTAATATAATATTTTATATTTTTATTTTTATTATTTAATATTATATATAATATAAAAAAAAATATATTATTATAATTAAAAATATATATTTAATTAATATTAAACGGTTTTTTTAATAAAAATACTAATATATAATAAAAAAATAAAAAAGAAATATATTAAATAAAATATATCTTTTAATATATTAAAAAAAATTATTATTAATATAAAAATTATTAGTTTTATAATTTAATATTAATATTTAATATAAATCTAATATATATATATATATAAATTATTAAAAATATCAATTTATATAAATTTATTAAAAAAAACTATAAAATATTATATATAAAAAATTTATATATTAATATTATATATTATTATATAAGTTTTATAAAATTTCGATATTTTATTTTTTTATATATTTTTTATACGTAAAATAAACGTATTATAATATAATTTTTATAATATTTTCAATTTATTATTTTTATATAATTCTTTAAAAATAATTTTTTAAAAATATTATATTTTTAATATTATATTATATTTTATTTACGTAATATTAAATATAAATTTATAAAACTTTATATATACGTTTTTTATTATAAAAATTATATAATAAATAATTTATAACGTTATATAACGTTTATTAAATTTTTTATAATTTCTTTAAAAAGTTAATTTTTTAAAAAAAAAATTCCGTTTTTTTAATTATTTTTTTAATAATATTATAACCGGAAATTTAAATTTTTGTATTTTTTTATAAATAATAATTTATTTTAAAATTATAAAAACGTAAAATTTATAATTCTCCGATTTTTATTCGACTTTTTATAATATAAAATATAAATTAAATTAAAAAATTAAAAATTTATATTTAATTATATATAATTTCCGTAATATTATATATTATATATTATAATTTATATATTTTATTAATTAAAAAATTTTATTTTTAAATTTATTAATAGTTTATTTTTATAATTTTATTTAAATTTAAAATAATTTATATTATAAAATAAAATTTAAAATTTAAAGTGTACAGATATAAGAAGTGTGTAAATCCTTGTTATAACAGTTAATTAATAACTCTTATTAACCGTAATAAGGTTTTAACCAGTGACTCTTATTAGCTGCAATAAAGTTCCGGCCGGTAACTTTTATTAATTATAATAAAACAAGGTTTTTAAACTGATTATAAAACAAGGTTTCCGGACGCCGCGCAAGTAATCAATATAATACGTTATTGATTAAGCCCGCCGCGCAATAGAAGTCTGTAGCCCTTTAAGCTGTTAAAAACTTAAATTAAAAACCTTGATTAAAAGCTTTAATCGTAAAGCTTGCGCGGCTGAAACAAGTGGATAAAACCCCCCCCTTACGCCGCTTATAAAGTCTCCCGCTCTTATTCCCTCTTATATATATAAATAACCTTAGCAGTATTAATTAATCCGTACGAAATAAAAATACATTATGTTTTCGTATAAAGATTACTTGAAACAAGTTATATTAACTTTACCGCGTATAATTAAAAAATTAAACGGAAATTAAAAGTTTACCGAGTTATAAATAATTTATTTATTAATTATTTATAATTTTATAACGTTAAAAAACTTAATTAAATTAAAAACTATTAATTTATTTTAAAATAATTTCGAAAATTAAATTATATAAATTAAAATTATTAAATTTTTAAAAAAACACGTTTTCGAAAATTATAATTTATATATAATTTAAAAAATTAAAATAATAATTAACTCGGTTTTATTAAATAATTAAATCTTTATATAATTAATAAATAAATTAAATTATAAGTTAAAAAAAGATTATTTTAATACGGAAAGTTAGTTTAATTCGGAAGTTTAAATCGGTTAAGTTTAAAAGTTTAAATTAATTAAATTTAAAATCGCGGTTAATTCGGTCCGGATTCAAAGTCGGTTCAGTCCGGATTTAAAATCGGTTTCAGAAATAAAAAAAAAATCAATAATAATTAAAAACTATTATTTAATTTAATACGGAATAATAAAAACATAATAAAACTTTTTTTAATAAGTATTTATATTATATATTATAAATAAATTAAAACTTATATTATTTTTAATATATTTTATTAATATTAAAAAAAAATATATAATTATTTTTTATTTTTATTATATATTAAATAAAATAATCCGTTTTTTACGATATAAAAAAATCGGACTATATAACGTTATTATTTTTTTTAATTTTTATTTTTACGATTAATTTTATTTTTAATTTTAAATTTTTTAATAATTTTATTAAATTATTTATTATTAAAATATTTTGTTTTAAAACGATTTATTTATTTATTTAATAATAAAAATTTATTATTAATAATATATCCGAAATTTTCGATTATATTAAATTTTCCGGAATTTTTATTAATTACGTTTATTTTATTTATTTTATTTATTATTATAAATTGTAATAATATAACTAAGCGGTAAAATAATTAAACATGTTGTTAAATAAACTATATAAAAAAAGAAATTATAAAAGGGAAACTGCTTTTTAATAACAACTTTATAGTTATATATATATAATTACACGTATTAATTATATAATTAATTATATAATTAATCCGAAAATTATTTTATAATCGAACTATTAAAAAGTATACTGTTTATAAACAGTTAACTTATAATATATACTCTTTTTTTCGAAACAATTAACTTTTAATCCTTAGTCCTTGTTTATTAACGAATACTTTATTATATATATACTTGTAATTATTTTATAACTTTATTATAACGTATTATTATACAGATTTAAACTTCTTTTAAATAACTTAATTAAAACCTTATACGTCGTAGTTTATTTAAAAGGGTTTATTAGCGCTTTTTTTAACAAATAATTTATTCGAAATAAAAAAAGTAATATATAATTTTTAATATAATCTTTTATCCGGAAATTAATAATAAAGTTATTAATATATAATAACTAGTTAGTTTTAATATTAAATGTTTTTAAACTTTTTATTTTGTTTTATATATTTAATCGGTTTATTAAATTAATAACGGAAACAAACGTACGAGTAATATTACTTTTATTCGGTTATAATAATTTTAATAAAACGGAACTACGGGTTCCGGTTATAATAACGCCGACTTTTATATTATTATTTTTATAAAAGTATATTATAATAAAATAACCGTAACGTTTATACGAAAAACATCGGTTTTTTTGTTATTAACGTTAACGTTGTTCTTTCGAAACGATCGAGTTAATATTAATATTTATTAAATCGTTTATATAATTTTAAATAATAAACGCCCGTAATCAGCTTAATTAAAATACCCCGGTTTATATAAACGAAGTTTCCGAATTATAAAATATTTACGTAAAAATAACGTACGTATCAAGTTACGTAAACTATTTTAAACGTTCTTTTATAACAATATTAAAATTAATAATTAATGATAAAATTTTTACTTTATCCGGTTATTTTTCGCCCTCGGTTTAAAAAAGTACGGATTTATATTAATATACGTGTTTCGAAACCGGTTAATTATTACGTTAACGTAATTTAATTAAACGTTAACTTGTTTTTTATATTTTATTAAGCTTTTTTAACGAGTTTTTTACGTAAATAAGCAGTTTTATAACCGTTAAGTTCGCGAGAACTATTAAAAACTATATTTTAAATATAAACAAAGTTTAAAACGACTTTTTAAATACCCTTTATATATAAAACAATTAAGCCTTATCCGATTTAATTATTTCGTTATTAATTAAAAATTTTCCGGTAAGTTTTAAATATTATATATTTAAGTTTTTACGATTAACTAATTCACGTATAACAAGTAAAACTTAACGTAAAAACTTTTTAAAACTATCCGAATTTATAATAAACGGAAACGTAATAATCCGAGCTTTATAACTATTAATACGTAATTAAAAAATTAAAAATAATTTATTGTATAAACAGGACCGGGTTTATTAAAAAATATAATTTATTATATAATAATATAATTAAATAATAAAATAATTAAACATATTATTAAATAAATTATATAAAGAAAAAAGTTATAAAAAAAGTTGTTTTTTAATAACGACTTTATAATTATATATATATAACTATATATATTAATTATATTATTAATTATATAATTAATCCGGAGATTATTTTATAATCGAATTATTAAAAAGTATATTATTTATAAATAATTAACTTATAATATAAATAGTTTTAAAAAAACGTTTAAAATTAAATTTATTTATTTTAAAATATATCGTACGTTAAAACGGAATTATAAAAAATATATAAATATAATTATAAAATAAATATTAAATTTAATTATATTAATTAATTAAAAATTAATTTAATTTATAATATTTTTTATAAATTTATAATTTATAAATATAATTACGGGTAATTAATATAATTATATTTAAATATATAATTATCGATATATTTATATTAATTTTACGATTTTAAATTTTATAATTTAATTTTATAATTTTTTAATAATTATTTTATTAAAAAATAAAATTAATTTAATAAAATTAATTATTAATTTCGTTTTTTTTAATTATTATTTAAATAAAAAATTATAACGTTAAAATTTTATTTTTATATAATATTAAGTTTTATAAACGTTATTTACATATAGTTTTAATAAATAAAATATAAAATATTAATTAATTAAATTTATAAAATACGAAAGTTTTTTTATTTTTAAAATATAAATTAAAATATTTATTTTATTATTTAACGTTTTTATTTATTAAATATTTTAAAAATAATTTTTTTTATTTTAATATTATTAATTATTTTTATTTTTTATTTTTATAATAATAAAAGTTTTTATTAATATTATAAAATAAATTTTTATAAAAATCCGATAAAATTTATATATATTTTTAATAAATTAAAATTATTAAATTATTATAATTTAATAATAATTTTAATACGATTATTAATAATCGCGATTTTATTTTTATTAATTAAAAATTTTAATAAATAAATATAAAAATATATAATAAAAAATTTAATAATTTTAAAACTAAGTTTTATAAATTTAAAAATGTTTAATATAATTTTAATATATTTAATATTTTAAAATTTCGTAAGAAAATTATAATTATTTTATTTTTATAATTAAATTAAACGAATAATTAATAAAAAAACTTTAAATAATATATTATAATAATATATTTATAATTTTTTATATAAATAATAATAAATTTTTAAATTAATAAAAAATATACGTTTAAAATTATTATTTTATTAAATAATTTTAAATTAATTATAATTCGATTTTTTTATATTTTATTAATTATATATTAAATAATAAAAACGGAATAATTATATAAAATCGGGTTTTTTATATAAATAAACTTATTTTTATTATATATATTATTAAAAATTTTCTTTATAAATTTTTAATTT
>MU390449.1:0-26984 GCA_022578715.1 Nemania sp. FL0916
AATAAATTATTAAAAATTTAAATTTAATATTTATTTATTTAAAAAAACTAGTTTTAAATTTTAATATAAATAATATATTTTAATCCGAAATAATTTGTTCTAATATTTTATATTTATTTAAATAATAATAAATAAAAATAAATATTAATTGTTTAATAGTTATAATTTTTTAAAATAATAAAAAATATTTATATTTAATAAATCGTTTTATATTAACCTATATATTATTATAATTAATTTTAATAATTAAATCGATAAATAAAAGTAGTTTTATAATAAAATTTTAAATAATTATATATTATATTTAATTAAAAATTTATATTAATTATAATAAATTATAAAGTTTATATTTTGTTATTTTAGTTTTGTTATAAATATTGTAGTTTTTTATTATTTTTTTTATAGTTTTTTATAGTTTAAAAAAATCGTATTTTTTTTAAAAACGTTTTGTTATTTTAATTATTTTTTAATATTTATATAAAAAATGTTCGTAAAATTCTTTAATAAACTTTTTTTATAAAGTTTTAAATAAATAAATTTTTTTTTTATAAATTAGTTTATCTGTTTTAAATTTTTTTTATTTATATAGTTCTATTAGTTTTTAAAAATTATAAACTTGTTATAATTATTATAATTAAGTTTTTAAAAAGTTTTTAAAAATGGTCCGTATATATAAACTTTTATTTTTTTAAAAGTATAATATTTAAATATTTTGTTTAAAAACTTTGAATTTTTTTTATTTTTATTAATTAAAAATGTTTATTTAAATATTATTTTTTTTTAATATAATATATTTTAAAGTTAAATTTTAAAAAAAAAATTAACTAGTTTTTATATTATTTATTAAAGTTTTTTATAATTATAAATATAATTAAATTTTTATAATCGGAATAAATTTTAAATAATTTTGTTGTTTTTTTTATAAATAGTTTTTATTTTTTTAATATTTTAATAATAGTTAATAATTTTTTGTTATAAATTAAATATTTTAATTCGGCGTTTTATAATGTTTTCAAATAATAAATTACTAGGTGCTATTTTTTATTATTTTCTAATTGTTCGAATATTCCGGTAATTATACTGTTTAAAACGTCCGTTTTTAATTTTCTTTTTTATTAAGTCTAATAATCGTATTACTAAGTCGGAAATAACCTTTGTTTTTAATATTTCGAATGTTTTTTTAGCTTTTTTCGAAATAAAGAATGTTTTTTTTTTCGTATTTTTTAGTAGTATATTTTATAAAAAACTTTACTAGTGTTTTAAAATCTGTAATTAAAGCTCGTATATAGTTTAAAAATTTTAATATTTGTTAAATATTAGTAATTATATACAGGTTTAGTATTTTTTAATTACGTATTATTTTAATTTTTAATTTTTATATTTAGATTTTCTCGAGAGTAATAGTAAATTTTAAAAAATTAATTTTTTAAATATATTATACGTATTTTTTTACGTTTAGTTATAATTTTATTTATTAAAGTTTTTTTAAAATTATTATTACATGTTTTTTATATTTTTTTAAAATTTTCGAATAAATAAAGATATTGTTAAAATAAACAAATATAAACTTATTTAAAAATTTCCGAAATATTATTATTATTATACGTTAAAAAGTTGTTAAAATATTACGTAATTTTTAAAATATAACTATATATTTATATAGTTTATAAACCGTTTATATAATAGTTTTTTATTTTTTTTTTTATTATTTTAATAATATAATATTTATTAAATATATCGAATATAATAAATTATCAAGTTTAATTAATGTTTTTTTTTATTATAATAAAAAAAGTTAAAAAATGTCCGTCCGGAATTATAATTACGTTTAATAAACGATAGTTTATTATTATTTATTATATTAAGTTTTTTTTTTTATTTCGGGCTTGTTTTCCGTTTTTTATTTTTAGTACTAATAAAACCGGGTAATTATATAATAATTTTAACTCGTATATAAACCTTTGTTTTAAGTTTTTTTATATATATTTTTATAAAGTTTTAAACTTTTTAAAATTTATATAATAAATCTAGTATAATTTAGGTTCGTGTTTTTTTTTTTAATAAAATCTAGTAATTTTAAAGTTTATATTTAAATAACTCGTTTTTTTTAAATATTTTAAACAAGTTTTTATATAATAAATATTTTTTTAATATTGTAATTTTTTTTATTGTTTTTTATATTTTATTAATATTTTTAATATTTTAAATTATTGTTTTATTTTTTTATCGAATTATCGGGTTATTAATTTTTAACTATTTTATTCCGAAAATAATATCGTAATTAAAAATATTTATAATATTAAATATAATTTGTTTTTTATATTTTTATATCGATATATCGAGTAATTTAGTTTTTTTAAATATATAATTATTATTATAATTTGATTTATTTTTATTAAATGTTATAATTTTATACGATTTATTTTTATATTTTTAAAATATACGATCTTTTTTAACAATTTAAAATAAAATAAAGTCGATTTCGGATTTTAAATTTACTAATGTCCGATATTTTTTTTTATTATATTTTATTTTAATTTTTATTTGTTTTTATAAACCGTATTATATTTTTTATAAAGTTTTTATATTTTCGGTTTTTTGTTATTTTAATAATAAAAACTGTTTTTGTTTTTTAATTTCGTATTTTATAAAATTATTTTTTAAACTTTTATTTTTATTATCGTATATTTAAAACATTTATTATTTATATATTCGTATTATTATTTAATTTAATAACTGTGTTATTATTATATAGTTTTTTTTAATCGTAATAATTTTAACGTTATTCGGAGTATTAGTAAAACAAAGGTTCTTTATTTTATAAATAATAGTTTAAAATCGAGGTATAAGTTGTATTTAATAGTTTTATTATCGCAAGTATATTTTTTAATTATAATTAATCTATTTATAAAAATATATAAATATTTTTTATAAATACGGGGTATTTTATCGTATAATTAAGTTTTATTATATAAACAGTTATATAGTTTATATTTTTTAATTTTATAATCTTTTTTAAATTTTAATTTAAATTATATTTTATATAGTTTATAAATAACGGGAATATAGTATATATATTTTATATTAATTATTTTTTTACTTTTATTAATATTAAAATAAATTTTATAAATTTTAAATAACACGGTATAAAATAGTTTTTCGTTATAATTATATAAATCTTTTTTTTTATTTATGTTTTTTTAATTAGAAAACTTTTAACTAATATATTTTTTAACTTGTTAATATTATTTATAATAATAAAATCGTTTATAAAATATTTAATACATTTTTTTATATAAAGTTTAAGTTATTTTTTTTTAAATTTTTATTATATAATTTATAATTTTTAAATCGAATATAATAATAATATTTTTAATTAATTTATTTTATTAATTTTTTTAATCTAAAGTAATATTTATAAATTTTTCCGTTTAAATCGTTATAATTAAAATATTTTTTTTTATTTAAAATAAAATTATTTTTTTATATTATTATATATATAATAACCGTACGTTTTAATTTCGATTTTAAGTTATATTTATAAATCTCGGTATTATTTTAAACGTTTTAAATTTTTTAATTGTTTTTATTATTATCGTAGATCTTTATAACTCGGGTTTTTCGGGTTTTCTACGCCTTTTTTAAAAAAAACTTTTTTTTATTAATATTAGGTTATTTTTTTTTACAAATTTAAATATTAACGTTTATAATGTTTTTTTTTATATTAGAAATATTCTATATTAAACATGTTTTTTAATATTTGTTTTTATACCGCGTTTATTTTTAATAATTTTTTTTTTAAGTTTTTTTATTTTATTTAAATTTTTTAAATTTTATACTTAGTTTTTATAATATTCGTTCGTTTTTTATTTATATATTTATTAAACAATCGTTTATTTGTTATAATTACGTTTTTTATATATTTATTAAACGTTATTAATTTGTTATTTTAATATATTTTATTTTATATTTAAATTTTTAATTTATTAAAAAATAAAATAAATAGTGCTATTTTAGGCAGTTTTAAAATAATTGTTAGTTTTTTAAACTTTATTATATAAATTACGGCATTTTTAGTTTATTTTAACCGATATAGTAATTTTTTAACATGTTTTGTTTTTTTTTTATCGCCGAACAAGTTTTTTATATAATTTTCGAATCCGGAATATATTATAAAAATTTTTTTAATTTTTAGTTTTCGTTCGTTTTTTATATTTTTTAAATAATTTTTTAAAATTAGTTTAAATTATTTTAATATTGTTTTTATTAAAAATTACGCCGTTATTATAATTTTTTTAACATCCGTGTTAATAATACTAACGTATTAATTTATATATAAACGTATTTAGGTAAAAAATAATTTAATATTTATAATTTTATTATAAGTTTTAAAAAATATAAGTTTAAATTTTTTAATATTTATTATATTTATATTAAATATTTATATTATTAGTAATAATGTTTGTTTTAATTGTTTATTTGTTTATTTAAATAAAAATGTTATATTTTATTATAATAATACTAGTTTTTTAATTATTTAAATATTATAATTTTAAGTAAATTTTTTATTAGTTTATATATTAGAATCTACAGGAAGTTTTTATTTTTTTTTTGATTTTTTTTCGTTTAAATCGTTATTAAAATTGTTATTAAAATTATCGTTATTAGAATTTCTTAAAGCTTTTTTAATAAACTCGTTATTTTTTTCTTTTACGGTTATTTATTCCGTTTAAAATTTAATAATTAAATCTAAGTTTATTATTATAATTATATTTTTTAATCGTTTTTATACTAAAGTTGTAATAAATATATCTATTAATATTTATTTTTTTATTTGTTATTTTTAAATTTTTAGTTTTATAACTTATAAGTAAGTTTTTTAAAATATTTATTTGTTAATCGTTCGTAATTAAAATATTTTTTAAATATATTTTTTAAAATTTTTTTTTTTATAATTTTTTATTATTAAAACTTTTTTATATTAATATTTATTTATTTGTATTAAATTTTATTAATTAAAAACCTATTAAAATATAACAAACTTTTTATATAATAATATAAAAATACGTACGGGGTTTTAATTTATAAATAATAATAAAAGTTTAAAAAATATCCGTTAAAAAGTTTTTAAAATATTCCTTATTATTAAATAAAAAATTAAATAATTTTAAATTTAAAAAATATATTATTTAATAAAAATTATAAATTAAATTAATAATTAAAAAATAAAAACGAATAATTAATTAAAAAAAATCGTAATATTATATAAAGATAAAAAACGTTTTTTTCTGTTTATTACGTTTTTAATAATTTTCTAACGATTCTACGGTTTTTAATAATTCTATAAATTTTAAAAATCTAAAAGATCCAAAGGATCCCGGGGATCTATATTACATAATCCTTTGGCCCAAGTAAGGACCCGGGTAAGTAGTAATTAAAATACGGGCGCCTGTCCTAGTAAGGCAAGCCTAGAACAGACCCTAGATCGTAACATTTTTATATTTTTTTAATATTTTTAAATAAATTAAAATATTATCGAAATATATTATAACCAATTTATTAATAAATTTTCGTAATATTATTATAATTATTTTTTAAAAAATTGTTAATATATTAATTAATTTAAATAATATAATTAAATATTCGTATAATCCGTACGGTATATTAAATACTATTTTTTACTTATATTTTTATATTATACGTATTTAATTATAAGTGTTTAATAAATTAAACGTTATATATTATTTTATTTTATATAACTTATCGTGTAATTTATTGATTCGTAAAATCAGTTTTTGATTTTTTTTTATAATTCGATTTAAATATTTATAATTTATATATAACTTTTATTTAAATTTACTGTTTTTTTTTAGTTTTTTTAATATTTATAAAATAAAATATCGTATTAGTAATATTAAAAATATAATAGTTCTTTTTTTTAAGTTTTTTTTTAACTATTTATTTAATAGTTTTAATTGTTTTAAATTTTATTAGTAAAATAAAAAAAATCCCGGTTGTTTTTTTAATAACAATTTAATCTTATAATTATAAACCGTATATTTTAATAATTTTATTACTATTTTATACTTTTTTACGAATAAATCGTTAAATTTTTTATATTTTTTTAATATTAAATTAAAATTAAATATACGTTTAAATTTTTAAATAATTAAATAAAACTTAAATTTTATTAATTTTATTTTTTTAATTTTTTTAATATCGTTGTTTTTTTTAACGTATATATAGATTTATTTGTTTTATTTTTCGAACAATTAATAAAAATGTTATTTTTTTTTAATAAAACTTATTAAAATTAGTTTATATTTTAATTTATTAACGGGTTATTTTTTTATAACTAAAGTATTTTTAAAATTATATTATATTGTACGATATTAACAATATTAAACGTAAGTTTTTTTATACGTTTTTAAATATTAATTAAAAGTTTTACAGTTTTTTTTTTTAATTATTTTATCGTCGTATTTTATCGGACTATTATTAAAACTTTTTAATATATATAAAACGTTTTTTATATAAAACAGTATATTTATTTAATTATTAATTTTAATAATTTTATTTTATTTAATTATATTTTAATAAATTAAACAAGTTGTTAATATTTTATAACTTTTTTTTTTAATTTTTTTATTTTTAGTTTTCGTATTATTTATTTTTACTGCGTTAATATAACGTTTTTTAAAAAAATAACTCGTTTAACATTTATTTAAATTTATCGATTTTTTAATTAGTTTTATTTATATTAAAATATATTTAATCGATTTTTTTATTTTTTAATAATCGTGTTTTTATTATATGTATTATTTATAATATATTAATTTATAACTTTTAATATTTTTATTTAAATAAATATATTCGAAAAATCGTTTTAAATTTTCGGTAAATATAATATATTTTTATTCGTAATTTTATTTTATAATTATTAAATATCCGATTTAATTTTACAAATATAGTTTAATTATCGTATTTTAATTAATTCGTTATAAAAATTATTCGTTTTAAAGTTTTTTTTTAAAATATAATTTATATTAATATATTAAATAATTAATTTATAAAACTTTATCGTGTTTTAAATGTTTTAATTTTATAAATTTTTTTTATTATAATATTATTATATATATAATTATATATTATAAATTCGATTATTTTCGTATAATTTTAAATAAAAATATTAATTTTAACAATTATAATATTATTAAATTATTAAATTTTAATTAAAATATATCCGATTATTTTATTATTAATATTATATAGTTTTTTTTATATTATGTTTTTAAATTTTTGTTTTTCGAATTCGTTTTTTTTTTCGTATTATATCGAATATATTCCCGTTAAACGTTTTTAATTACCGTGTTTTCGAGTTATTTTACGTAATTTTAATATAAATATCGTTCGTATTCGTAGTTTTTATATTCCGGGTATTTTTCGCCTTTAAGTTAGTTTTTTAATTTATTAATATTAATATTTTTTATATTTTCGTTATTATTTTCGTCCGTTATAATTTATTAGTTTTTAATTAATAAAATATCCGATTGTTATAAATTAATAGTTTTAAAATATTTGTTATATTTCCCGTTTTAATTATAAATATAATTTATTTTTTTTATTTTTTAAAACTTAATCGTATATAAATATAAATAATAAAATTATATAACGTTTTTATACGTTTTATATTTTTATTTTAAATATATTTAATAATTATTTATTTATTCGTAAATATATCCGTATTTAATTATTTTTTAAAAATATATTATAATTAAATGTTCGATATAAAACTATTTTAATTTATAAATTTCGTAATTTTCGTATATGTTTAAAATTTTAAATACTTTTAATATTATTACGTTTAAATATATAATATTAATTTAATACTCGTTTTAGTTTATTTTAATTATTTATTTTTTTTAAATATTTTTTTTTAATATATTTAAATTTAAAACATTAGTTTATATAATGTTCTTTTTTTCGTAATTATAATATTTAACGTTTTTTAAATTTTTTAATTTATTATTTTATTAATTATTTCGTATGTTTTTTTATTTATTTATTATATTAAATTTTATAAGTTTTAATTTAGTCCCGTATAAAATATTAGTTTTTTTTTTTTTTTTTTTATTTAATTTAATTTTTATTATATAATTATTCCGATTTTTTTTTTATATTTTATATTCGTAAAATCGATTATTAATTTTAATTGTTTTAATAACGTATTTTGTAAAATTATTAAGTTTTTTATTTTATACTAATTTGTTTTAGATTTTTTTTTAAATCCGTTATAAAATAACGTTATAAAAATATTATCGTTATTTTATTCCGTTTTTATTATTATTTATTAGAATTCGACAACGTATTTAAATATTAATTTTTTTTGTTTTATAAATAAAAGTTTACGTTCGGTTTATTGTTTTTTTTCCAAATTTCCGAACATTTTTTTAAATTTAGTTTCGAAAACCTCGTAATTTTTAAAAATCTTTTTAATCTCGTTTTTTTAGTTTTTTTTATTAATATTATTAAAATAGTTTTTAAAAATTAATTCGAATTATATAAATATTAATCCGTTTAAATATTCTACCGTATAAAAAACTTTTTTTATTTAATCGGTTATTTTTTTAACTTCGTTTTTATTATTAGTTAAATTAGTTTTAAAACTTTTTTTATAATATTTAAAATATACCCGTATTTTTGTTAAAAATTTCGAATTTTTCTGTTATTATTATTAAACTTCTCGGGTTTAACTAGTTTATATATTAAACTAGTTAGTTTAATAATAATTACCGTTATAATTTATCGTATAATTTTTATAATTTATTTTATTTATTCGTAATCCGTAATATAAATAATAATATATATATATATTTTTTTTTTAAAAACGTTAATACGTTTTTAAAATTAATTAATTAATTATACCGTATTTTATTAAATTGTTATATTAATTCGGGTATTTCCGTTATTATTTAATATTTAATATTTAAACAAAACTATTTAAAATATAACGATCGTTATAAAAAAATATTTATAAAATACAAATAAGTTTTAATAAAAATTAATATTAATTTATATTTAAAATAAAATATTAAATAAATTAAAACAATATATTAATAAAAATATTCGATTATTAAAAAGTTTTTTTTAATAATTAAATTTTAAAAACTAATTAAAGTTTAAATTAAATAACGAAAAAAAAATAACTAGTTATATAAAAAATCGTTATAAATTATATAAATATTTTTTTTCGTATTATATTTATATTTTTAAATTATTTAAATTATTTAAAACTTTAAAACTTTTAAATATTTTAAACAATTTTATTTAAAATATTTAACGCGTTTTAACGTTTAAAACTTTTAAATACTTTTTACGTAACGTTTATTTTTTTTTTAACGTATAACTTTTTTAAATATATTACCCGTGTTTTAATATCTTTTTGCGCCTTGCGCTAAGTTGGCTTGTTAAGTTATTTCTCCGTTAGTTTATAACAAGTTTAAAGTTTTAATAAAATATAATATATAATTATAACTACGGCCGGCACTCGAGTAAAACCGGTAAGTTATAGTACTTTTTAATAAATAAACGAATATAAAAAAATTTAACGTAAATAAAAAGTTAACGAACTATTTAACGTAATCGAAAACGAGTTTATTTTATTTAAAAAATAAAACTTTTTTATAATTACGCGAGTAATTAAAAAGGATTATTAATATAACGTTTTTAATAAAGTTAATAATAATTAAAAGTTGTATAAAGTTATAACTTAATATAAATTAAGCCCGAATTTAAAATTATTACTTTTGTTTATTAATAATTAAATAATCGAAGCCGGTATAAATAAAGCTGAAGCGTTATAACGTAAAATTTTATAATAATATATAATAATAAACAACTTAAAAAAAAACCCTTTAAAAAATTAATCCCCCGAGGAAATTAAACTAAGGCTCGAATAAAATTTAAACGTTATATTAAAAAAAGTAAAAAAGTATATAATTAAAATAACATTTACGTTTATTAACGTAAATAATATTATTATACGTTTTTTAATTTAAAATTAAACTATTATTAAATATTAAGTTTATAAGTTTGTAATACGTTATTTATAATTAATTTATATCCCAGTAGTATAAAAACAAATTAAAGTATTTATAATATTAAAAATCGGTAAAAAAAACAAGTTATTTTATTACTTTTACCGCTTTATCGCCTTTTTATTTTATTAAAACAAAGGTTTTAAAAAACTCTTAATTTAACAAATAATATAACAGGCTTTAACTACGGGAATAATCAGCCCGTAATAAACCGGAACTTTTTTTAAACGTTTAATAATAAACTTAATTAAAACACTCGTATACGATTTAAAATAAACTTTTTTTAAAAAACACAAAACTATTATAATTATTATAAACGTATAAAACGCTTTTAATATTTTATTATTGAAAAAGTTTTTAAAAAAACTCCGAGAACAAAGATAAAGACTCGGTTAATTTTAAATAATACGGAATTTCTTTACGGAGCAGAAAATACGTACGCGTTTCGAAAGATATATTATTAAGTTCGTTAATATAATATATAAAACGTTTTAAAGCTTATTTTAATCGCTTGTATTATTTTTATTATATATATTAAAACTGTTAAATATAAATTAAAACTTATGTTTCGATTATATAAACGATATAAACTTATATAAAACAAATAAAACTTTAAACAACTTTATTATAATAATTGTTAAAAACGTTTATAACGTATTTGAATAAAGCGTTATTAATAAAGTTTACTTCGTATTAAAAAAATATAAGATTATTTATTTATTTTTAAAGAATAATAAAAAATCTTTAAATATAATAATTAATAAAACTTTCGAAATACACTTAGTAAACTTAATATTATTAAAAAATTAATTAATTAATAAAAAGTTAATATAGTTAACCTTTTATTAATTAAATATATAATTCGACCGTAAACTTACTTATAAACGTTACGTATAAAAAAAGTGTATAAAAGTTATAAGTTTTATTAAATATTTATAAAACTTAATTAATACGAAATATAAACTTTTATTAAAAACGTTATAAAAAATAATAATTACGTACGTTTTATTTATAATATTTTATAAAGCCGAGACTTAATACAAAAAACGTATTAAACTTTTCCGTAATTGAGTTTAAATTAAAATAATAAAAGTTAACGCGAAAATAAACTAATATATAAATTAAATTTAAAAAATTATTAATTAAGCGATTAAAGTTGTTTTTTTAATATAAAAAACGATTTTAAACAATATATTGTATTAGGATATAAGTATATTTACCGCGGAATTAATTTTAAAAAAAATAAAACTACGTTTCGTTTTTTAACTTTAAAAAATAAACGAACAACACTTGTTAATTAAGCGGATCCTAACTTTTTAAATTATTAAAAAAAAAAAAGTCGGCATTTAAATAAAACTTATAACAAAGTTATAAAAAGCTGTATTAATATTTTTTAATATTAATAAGTTTATATTATTTATACTGGTTTACTTTTTAAAATCGCGGATTAACTCGATAAAGAACTTTAATAAAATTAACGTTAAAAAAAGTTTTTAAAGTAAAAAATATAACTTCTTTTTAACGAAATAATAATATATTTTAATAAGTTAAAAAATATTAATAAAATCAGTTATAAGTATATTATTTATAAAAATAAACGGCGTATTATAAAAAACAAAACCAGTTTAAATAAAATATTAAAAGTTTTTAATATTAAAAGTTTTTAATATTAAAATTATAAAGGTTTAAAAAGAGTTAAAAAAAGCTTTAATGTTTAATAAATACACGAAAAACCGGAACGAAATTTAAGTTTGTTTAAATAATACGTTAATAATTTAAAAATTATAAAGTTTATTTTTTATAACCTTTTAATAAACATTTGAACGCTTTTATAAAACAGCGAAAAAATATATTATTCGAATAAAATAATACTTTAAATATATAAACATATAAAGTAATAAAGATGTTAATAAAGCTACGAAAAACAGTTTTAAAACAAATCGCGATTTTAATATTAAACTTATTATTACCGGAATTAAACACTTAATAAAAAAACAGTTTTAATCGATTAAAAACTAATATTAAAAAAAATTAATTATTAAGCTCTTTTAATAATATAATAAATAAAAATTAAACTATAACATTACGAAATTATTAAAGCTTTTATTAAATTAAAAACATTTATATTAATATTTAACGTTATAATTTAATTATAAGGACTTTATATAATATTATTAACACTTTTAACATATAAAAACTAAATTAATTTATAAATACGGGAACACGAAAACCTTAAAACACTTAATACATTATAAAAAATCGCACGCGAAATTCGCTTAATAACTTTAACCATTAAAAAACAAAACAAAACAGTTCTTATACACGTAAATAAAAAAAGTAGCATACTTACGCGACTTAATAAATCACCTTAACACTTTCGTAAAGTTTGTTAAAATAACGGAATTCTACTCCAGCGTGTATGTAAGATAATTTAAAGAAAGGAAAAGAGTTAAGAGTTTAGGAGTTTCAACACTAGCCGGCTTCGGTTCAAATACTTGTATTAATTTACCATCTCTTTTATAGCGCCAACCTTCGGCGCGTGATCCACTAAGACGTCGGTCTCAAACCTATATTTTAAAAACAAACAGCCTGCCGGACAACCCTCAACCGGAAGAGGAGTCCCGGCTAAAACGGTCTTCGGACCACGCGCCAAAAGGCGAAACACTACTAAACGGGGCACTAGGCAAGGCAGGCTTCGGGACTACGTTATAGTTTGTAATCCGCCTTAACAAACAAGGATTAGAGTCATGTGTAGGACCTAGAGGGCTTCATGTACAATAAACTAGCTTAGCACGCTCCTAGTACCCTTAAAGAGGTCAGCTACTTCATAAGAAGTTTAACCGAGCGTAAATGACTACAACAACAACAACAAGCCCCACTATCCGTAAGCTGGTGAGTCCCGCGAACCTCTGAAGCTTTAGTGGGGCGTGGCACGGGTAGGTCCCAACGCCACAACCGAGAATGCGAAAGCCAAAAGAAAACGCAATGATAATCCAATGTCCGGTAGTTGATCATTGCGCAGAATCCGCTACTGGACTTCATCTCGGTGATATTAATCCTAGCATTATCGACTACTGAAAAGAAGCACCGGAAGATCGAAGATCTACCCGCCTCTCTGCGCTATCCTATCTCTCACATTGGTGATCTATCTATCTACGCATAGTAAATAACATGGTAATTAACATATAACATAATCGGGGAGAAAAGGGTGAGACTATAATTCAATAAGGTATGAATCTGCACGTGCTAGGAGGTTGGGAAGTTAAGTTCGTTGTTTTGTCGCTGCCGCATGCCACGGGAATCGATCCCATATATTCCGGCAGCTTTGGAACCACCTCATTGGGCGGGTGGTGGGGAGCATCGCGAAAAGAAAGACACATGCATTTGAGAGTATAAAAGCATGCATTATATAGGAGCAATGGATCACCTAATGTTGCAGCTTGTAATGGGCAGCCATGCCGCTGATCTACATACTTATATCCCCGTACCTTAATGCCAGAGCGCGTGTGTCTCGGACTCGGGATATCGACCACGAAATGTAGATGTAGCGGCAACGCGCCGGCCGCCGCCAATACTGCGACGTCGCGGTTTGTATGAATCATCTTATTGTTTCATTCCAAGGGCCGATTGATCGCCCCCGCCCAAAGAAAACTCCATCCCGCGAGCTTGTCGGTGGCCTGGGTGTGTATAGGTGTACAGGGCTCTGCGAGACATGGCTTGCGATGTTCCAAGTCAGTCCAATTTCCGCGACAAGTGCAGGCCAAAGGGGTTTCTCGCTCCCCCTTTCTTCGAAGACGCGTTTTTTTTACACGCAAGAGGCCGTGTACAAATAGCCATGGGATTCTGCCGATGGGTTGGATTTTAGATTCTGCTTGTCATCAACCATCACTCACTTAGTCATTCCTTTTCGGACAGTGTTCGCAGCTTTTTCCAACTTGAATAACCTACTTTCATTAACGGAGCAATTCCATCATCATCAACTTCTCGCAAAAATGCAGTCCTTCATCGTTACTATCGTCGCCATGCTGGCCGCGACCGGCGTTGCTGGTGAGTACTGCCTACACCTGAACCTCAGCTCTTCATGCCATACTAACTCCGAATTACAGTCCCCATCAACGCACCACGACAGCTCGGTGGTCTCGGCGGAGCCACGGCGCCTCTCACCACCGTCCTCCAGGAAGTGGGCAAGCAGGTTCCTCCCACCGTGAACCAGGTCCAGGGCGCTCTCGGCCAGGACCCCAAGAAGGACGCTGCCAAGCCCGTGCCGACACCCATCAAGGCCAGCGCGACGCCCGCGAAGGCTACGCCTACACCTGCTAAGGCTACTCCTACCAAGGCTATTCGTTCGTCGATGGCTAGCCCTTCGTCGATGGCTGCCACGCCTTCGATACCCGCCCCTGCCAAGGCTACACCTTCCATGATCCAGGCTGTCAAGGCCACTGGCAACCCGAATGAGCCCGTCAAGGCCGTCCCGGTCAAGGAGAGCCAGCCCGTCAAGCCTGTTGCTCAGGCCGCGCCCGCCCCGAAGAACGATCCTCTGAGCACTCTGACCAGCCTTCTTGGCGCTCTCCCCCTCCCCATCTAGTATGTTGAACTGTTTTTCAGTCATGCAATAGAATTTCGACTGACTCTCAGTAGATTCAGACGGGTACTCTCCTCGCAAAACGCGCACATCGCCTCCGCCACCGCCATGATACGTTTTGCGGTTTTGAGGCATTCGATGATGAGGGATATGACACTCGGACGTTCTCCTTTTCACGTTGGAATCATGTATATCGTGTATTAGTATTGAATTCACTGTCCTTTTTGTCCTACACTTGGCAAACCATCTCGTGATATCTCAGCGACCATACTTTTGAACTGTGGTCCAAGTGCCTCGATTACGATTGCTACGTCAGGCGGCGTTGGGCTGTCGCCTGTGGCTTCTCCCCCACTGATTACTTTTTCTTCCGAGGTGCCACCATCATCCTGTAATCTCACGGGCCGAAGGCCTCGAACATCTTTCCCACGACGTAACGGGCCCTCTAGCGCCACTGGCGTAATTAGAGTCTCGTCTAGAAGGTCAAGCCACTTCAGCGCATAAATCCCGGGCCCTAACGTATGTGCTGTATCGGGTTGGCTTGTTCCATGCAGTTCGTCAATGACATGTTGCATTTTAGTTGCTGATAGCTCACCGAGAGTGGCCATATATTCGGAATGTGAGTTGACCCTTTCGAGGACGGCCGTTCTCTGGGGATCACTGAGCTTGTTAAAAGCATCCTGTAGCCTGCGCCCGATATCTCCGCCATTGCTATTAGCGAGTTGGTCGCAAATATCCGCGCCAGTCTCCGAGGACGGCTTCCGCCGAAAGGCTTTGATAACCCTGTGAGTTCTCTAGTCAGTAGCTACTACAAAGAGCAGGAAACTTATAAGTGTTCTCGAAACGTGATGGAGAGGGAGACAAAGACTACAGAATGCGTACTCCTTCATCCAGTCTTGCCATGTGACACTTAGAGTATAGGCACCGCAGAAATCGTGGAGATATTCCCACAGTAAGTGGCGATTCCGGTGCAACAACTTAACGAAGTCTTTCACGGTTGGTGTACTTGACTTCGGGTCAGCTTGTTGTGTGCTGGGCTTCGTTGTCTTGATGAAGTCTGCTAAAAAGCTCTCCATAGCGCTGAGATGTTTTCGAAGATCGACCTTCTTGTGGACATCTCGAATCATCGGGTCAAGCGCCTTTAGGCACTCTAATATGATGTCAGTCGTCAGATCAGGGCTCGAATTGCATAAGACATTCGTGATTTGCTCTCTATCTCTAATAGCAAGCTGAGCGGCGTAGTATCCCAAGCATAAAGTGTGTTGATGATCTGTCAAGGACTCTAAGAGCAGTTGGTTCTCGGCTTCGAAAATGACGGCTATTATGGATTTCTGATCTTCAATGCTTTTCTTTCGTGCTAAATCACATTTATTTCGGTCCGATGCTAGGTGCTTATCAATCGCTGCCATATGTTCTTTAGATAAGCCATTCTGGTTTGACTTGATCTTTTCAACCGCTTTGCGGAAATCAGTAGCATCCCATTCGAGAACGAGGGAGACGATCCTAAGTTGCGTTAGATTACCATTGTCTAGATATGATGGTGTTCAATCACCTTTGCACTAGAATATGTCATATTAGAAATGGCTATTCGGTGTTTTTAACGTTGATTTTTACATGTAACTCACTAAGATTCATCCCGTTCGCAGCCTTTGATGTTAAACCTATCCAATTCGAGATGGCTCCCACGCTGACCTTTGAGAGAAATAGTTTGCTCATTGCACTGATCATTGTCGCAGCATTGCCAAGTCGGAGCGTTTGGCCCACCATAGAATATGGTATTAGCTTATGTATGTTCTCGATGAGCTTAAGTAAGTAGGGGCCTTCAGATGAGAGTATGAAAACTTGGTGGAGGAAAGTAGCAATGTAGATTTCCGCATATTCGACCGCGGCTCCGAGAGCAGGAGAATGTGCTTCAAGATCTTCGGTGCGCCTGAGCTGATCGAATATCTCGTCAATCAAGTCTCCATAAACAATGTGAGATATACAATTATGCCATGCCCTCATAAGGTCTTCGGCCTTCTGCCTATCGTAAGGACACTGCAAATCTGGCAGGCTTTCGAGAGAAACGCCTGCAAGCAGGCCTCTGGTAACCGCCTCATGGATCACGGACGCTGCCGTGGCCAGTCTCTTGCGCGTCCCTAAGGTGCCCTTATTGTAGCTATCGGAAAGATCAGCGTCTCCAAGCTGCTTCATTATCCCCTTGAACTTGAGCGGCCAAAACTCAGTCGATAGGTCTCGAGCGGCCGGAGCTCCAAGAAGCAGTCGGGTGAGAAGGAGCTGTAGCAATGGCGACGATGAGAGTCTGTGTGGCTCAGCCGGCCTTCCATCTTCATCGCAGCTAACAAACGGCCAACCATAGGTTTCGATGGCTTCGGCGCTTTGGAAGCTTTGAACCTCGGCATAGGTTTCATGGTGGATTAAAATGTCGAGAAGAGCGCGAAGTTGCGGCGCATTCAAATTCTCTGAGGCCATGTTCAATGAGAGTCAGAGAAGTGCACCAGGCATATGAATACAGATACATCTGTGGTTCGTGGGTTTTGATGAAATTCCGTTATGTTAGGAGACAGCCCAGTACTAAGATATTAGTATCCAACACGTTTGCCTGAGCTTGGCTGTGTAAGTGGAAGTATGTACCAAGCAGTTCATTGGCGCTTTGCAGGAAGTACGGAGTACCTCGTAAGGAACATGCCGCGCCGATGACATCAGTATTTAAGAGTACGGAGAATCTACTCCTAAGAAGGCGGAAGAGTGGTCTAAGCTCCCGTCCCGATTCGGTAAGAAATCTACCTGAGGAGGTCAACCACTTAGGTACCTCACAGAAATCCGGAGATTTCTGTGAGAATCAATGCCTTACAATTATGCAGGTACGCACGATCTAATCACTTCCTGTTACACAGGGGAATTTAACTTCTCTACGGATAACGCCAGGAAAATGGCATTTCCAGGACATCATGATCTCGAATTTGATAAAGCAGTTGAACTATCCTCATTTAGGCTAGCGCAATCTTATAAGTTGACCCAGCCGTCGTCGAGATGGGCCCAGAGTAAGTTTCGCCGTTGACGGTGAAACCATTTCCATCCTGAACACGAAGAGCGAGCGTCCCACCGTTCTGAGAAGTAACCGTGGCGCTGGCCAAGGCTCCGTCAGACCAGCTTATGTCGACGACAAAAGCGCCGCGCGCAACGAGACCAGTGACCGAGCCGGTGGGAATAGCAGATGGCAATGCGGGCAGTAGATGAACTACGTTGTGGCTTTGAAGCAGCATCTCGGCGATGCCTGCAGTGAAGCCGAAGTTGCCGTCAATCTGGAACGCGCTGCCTGGCCCGCTGTCCGTGTTCCATAGATTGGGCGAGGGGTATGTCTGGAGGAATGTCACCGCGTTGCTCCAGACCGTGTCTCCTTCGAATAATCGGGCGTAGAGAGACATGACCCATGTCCGGCTCCATCCGGTGCTTCCAGAGCCGCTACTCATCCGGTGGTCAAGAAGAGCCTTCGCAGCTGTAGAAAGGTCCGACGAGTTGAGGGGTGCGAAGCCTGAGCCTGGATACAGCGCCCATATCGGCGACATATGTCTGTGCCCGGGGTCGGTCTCGCCGTATTCCTGTCGCCATTCGAGAATTTGGCCGTATGAACCCGTTGAAGGAGGCCGCAGCTTGGACAGATAGTCTTGAGCATTAGTTATGTCGGAGCCCGTCTTACCCAATATTTGGCCTGCTTGGATCACGGCTTGGAAGAGCTCCGTCAACAACGAGTTGTCCATCTGAGGGCTAATGTCAATACCCTCGGCATTTCCGGCAGTCGACTCCGTCGAAGGTACAACAAACTGATTCTCCGGGGAGAGAGACGGCCCTGTTGTTGTGTAATTATTCCAGTTGAACATATAGCAGTAGTAGAAATTCGCAGCACTCTGCAAAATTGGCCAGGCGCGCTCTTTTAAGAATGTGCGATTCCCGGTGAATCGATAATGTTCCATCGTGTGCAGCGAAAGCCAAACACCTCCCATAGGCCACATCATGTACGGAGTTCCATAGTCAGTTGGCGCCGCATCTCCCCACACGTCGATATTGTGATGCAAGACGAACCCTCCGTTCGAGCAATTATACATCACTTGGGCCATTGTCTGCCCACGACCTTTAGCGACGTCGAGAAGATCGAATAATGCTTTGTGAGTCTCCTGCAAGTTCGTTACCTCGGCAGGCCAATAGTTCATCTCGATATTGATGTTGATCTAAGCTGTTAGCGCAAAAGCTCCTATGGTATGATTTGGCATATTCTTACGGTGTATTTGCTAAAAGCCAACAAAACGTCAGCCGCTTCTTATTCATTTCGAGTAGTTCAACTTAGTAGGATATTCTCACCTTCCCCACGCAGGCGCAAAGTCTTTGTTCCAGATTGCTTGGAGGTTGGCTGGAATGGATAGATCGCCGGTATCTCGAGACGACGCTACTAAGCTGTGTCTTCCGAAATTGAACATCAACGTCGCCAATTGCGGATCGGCTGATGGGTCAGTCCTGTAGTTCGATAACCGGGCCGAGGTGTTCTGATTGCCAGCAGACCCAGATGAGCCTAAGTTGAGGCTTACTCTCCCGATCAAATTGGTATTATCCTCAATCGCCGCACTGCGGACCGTCGGATACCCTGCGCTGACAGCAGCATCTAGCTTACGCGACATCTCGGCTTCCCAAGCGTCCTGGCTGGAATAACGATAGGAAGTCTCGGCGTCAAAGAAAATGTCCACGGTGGTGGCGCCAGTGACCGCGATTGACGAACCAGATACACTAACGCTGCCTGTTATATTCTCTTAGTCTTCGTCGACATGCTCCCGGAACCTGGTAAACCTACCATCGGTGTTGACAACTCTCGCTTCTGAAGAGAATGTGATGGGATCAGTTGTCTGGCCACTGTTCCCTTTCAAAGATACCGAGTTAACTCCGCCGCTTGACGACGCTGTCTGCGACGTCATGAATTGTGACCTGGATAGGGATACTGTGGCGTTGAGTGCGCCATCTTGACTTGCTGTCAAGCGAATAGCTAGCACGCCGTGTGGATAACTAGCAACATACTCGCGTCTAATCGAGATATCAGATTTGATAAATGAACTTGGCGGTAGGGGGCACATACGTGTAGTTTACTCCACCATACACATAGCTCGCGAAGGCATTACCTTGATACGTATCAAGGTATCGGAAGTAGTTCTCTCTGTCAGCAGCAGAATGACCGAAGTCGATCGTCATGTCTCCGAGTGGGTTGTACGATCGCGGTGAGGTTGGGTTTCCTGCCATATTCGCCAGGACACTCTGCCCGGCTGCCGTGATTTCGCCATCTATCAGTTGCGACCGGATAGATGATAGGGCGCCTGAGGAGTTCCGGTTCGCGCGATCCTGCCAAGGCCCGCTCCAGATGGTATTCTCGTTTATAGAGATATTCTCAGCCGGAGTTCCGTATATCGCCGCACCAATTCTGCCATTTCCAATGGGAAGAGTCGACGCGAAGTCAGATCCGCCATCGGCTTCATACCAGGCGAACCGCGAAGCATCCCACTGAGCCTCAGCAATAGTTGTTAGCAACAGTACCGCCGCGGCGGTCAGCCGCAAGCTGCGTCGAAGCATCGTGACGCTCGAGCTAGAAAATAAAAGTAGATTCTAGTTTCCGCCCAGATCTGGCATTAGCTGGGGTTTAAAACATGAGCACGACGAGATAGCTACGCTGTCCAGGCGAAGCCATCCAGTGCGAAATACGACATATTTATGGGATCAGTGATTGAGGAGCTTGGAGAGCGAGTGGTCTATTCCCACCAATCGGGTGGAGAAGACGAACTACATCTCAAAGAAGCTGGTGACATTGCCACTCGCATTGGCGGCGTGTTTTCAACGATCCCAAACCTGCTTTTTCTTCTTCAGCAACTAATTATCCATCGTCGTGACTAGCCGTTCGCGTTATGGTACTTCTACATTGGACTAGGGCCGTCCCTTGCATATCTCGGCTTCTTGTCTTTCGCTGACCACGTGTGAATACCTGGATTATTCATACGTCATATATCTTTTAAGATGAATACGAGGTCAAAGCTGGCGTCAGAATTATTTTTCATAGTACACATTATGGGCCCCAGTGCAATATTACCAGGGCCTCTCAGTAATCCATATATGGCTGAGCAGTAAACGAAATTGACACATCAGCCATATATTACAAATTTCAGAAGAATACACTGTGGAAGGCGCATCTAGCTTTCTCTACATGAGCACGTAAAGTATGGGAACGTGCGGATAACAAGAGTCGCTTATTAACCCCCCCTTGTTTAGCCTCGATGTCAAGATGGAACTCCCCGCATGGTTATTAATCTAGTGAGGAAGCCCCTATTCCCTTTTACACTAGCTACGCGTCCCTAGAGGCACCTCCGCAGTTCCCACTGCCGATCTTCTGCAGCGAACCTTTCGGCGAGACCTCGGTGCAGTTATTCGGCCGCCGTTGCGCCGGCGCCCCGGACGGCAGTGCGGCCAAAACGCGGGGTAGTGGTCAAGGGTTGGGTTTGGCTCTGCCGCCTCCGCCGTCTCCTCTTCCTTCCCAGGTTGCTGCGCAGGTACAGCCGTGAGCCATTGAGGATCGTGGCTTAAAGCTATAGCCGCCGTAATAATGGTAATCAGAAAATAGCTAGCCGAAAGTCAGTGCGGATTGCTGATGCCATGGCTTATTTTATCAAGGATACTGTTGGAAATTACCTATTGCGCCAAATGGCCAAATGATTTGGTTGCGACATTTATTCAGTGCATCTCTATTAATAGAGTAGATAGTTAATCAATACAACTACTTTTAAGCACCTACCTATTATTAGCATGCACGGTCAAATCAGGTTGAGTGATTGGGTACATTATCAAGATCCTTGAGTGTAATAAATAGTGTAAGTTGCTCTCTTGCGTTCCAACGGTCAAGCATCCGACTTCACAACGTTTCACTTTTGCTTGGTAGTGTGATGATTCAGTGTTGCATTCCTGTTCCGTCACACTATGAGAATATAACACAATCTACAGCATAAAATAGACAAACAGCGAAGCTGAAATATATTGAAGTGTGTTACTAGTAATCCAAAAACATTCATTAAATTACCTAAAAATCCAAAATTATTTCGCGGCTTCAATTGTCAGTCAAACCCCCTTTTCATCTCCCTTTCCTTGTATAATAATAGTCATCAGACTAAGTCTTAGCCCAGCTGCCGAGCTCTCATGACTTCCTACGACAAATTCCCGATAATACTGTCGAAGTCGCACATAGACATGAACCACTACAACAGCTGGAGTCAGTAATTACACTTTCAGGTAGCTCTGGAATTCCCAAAGCATGCTCCTGGAACATTCTCTTGAGACATTCAGAGGTTTCAAAGTATTAATATAACAGGAAGAAATTGACTCCAGGGCCCAGGGGTAGCTCACCCATTCAGTGGCCGATGCTGCATAGCTCTCAGCATTCAATTTCTCCTCGAACGGCGGCCACCTGTTCTTCGGAAGGCTCCCATCCCTCGCCTGTTTCCAAGAGTTATGGAGCTTACGCGCCGCCGCCTCTGGGTCGCTGTAGAAGCCTTCTTCACTGTAAATGTCTTCCGTGAACTCCACCATTCCGTCGCTTTGCCATGAAATATTGGCATCAGCCAGTTTGGCTCCGAGAACGAGAGGATGAAGAAAATACTCAACGGCCATAGAAGACCCTGTGTAACTGAGGGACAAGACAACTTACTCATTATGCAGACCTGCCAGAACCGCAGCCGCGTGTAGGTGAGTCAGCTCGTGGAGAACGGTCGTGCCTGCGACCTCAAATGCGCCAAATTTCTGATCGGGCTTGCACCAGCTCGCATCCCGGCGCTTGGAGTTCTTCTTATACGGCAGCGCGTCGAGGTGGTTCTTGGTTCTTCTCTCGTCTGAGCGAAAGAACAGCGGGCAGAACCTCATCGAGGGACTGCGGCGAGGGATCTCGGCTTTGCTGTCCGTGATGGCGAGCGACTTGGTCCCCCATTTAGGATCGGTGCACTCTGGACTGTCTTCGCAGGTGATGTGCACGATGAACTGTTCTAGCAGGATGGGGTCGCCGGCCCCAGGCTTGCCCGAATCGGCGGGTGGCGGCTGGGACTAGGAATGCATTTTAATCTATGAAAGGAGGAGATATAAATCTGAACAAAAACATGATTCAGTGAGAAACTTACCTGCTTCCCGATGGCGGTGAACATGGCTTGATGACCGTGTCATAATCGTCGTCCGGAAAATAGTTCGTGAAGCTATGAAGATAATAGGGGGGTTAGTACAGCACCGTACAGCGCTCACCACAAATCAAACAATTACTTGACTGACTTATAAGTAATCTTAGCAGTCCAAGTTAAACAAAGCTTCCGAAATTATCTACAGTCAAGTCAACGATCTTTGTTTGACTGGTTATTTACTAATTACTTAAGCAATTATAGCCCGTTTGTAGATAAATTCTTAATACTGGTTCTGGTGTTAGTTTTAGTAGTTTGGCTAACAAAACCTTCGAAGGGGGTTAGCTTAGTCAGCAGACCCACTATATTCCACCAATCGGAACCCGTACCCACTGCCACCTACTGCTACCACCTACTAAATTACTGCTACCACCTACTACTGCTACCACCTACTACTGCTACCACCACCACCTACTTCGTACTAGGTTACCTATTACCACCACCTACCACCGCCACCTACCACTGCCACTACCTACTGCCACCACCTACTGCCACCACCACCTACACCACCACCACCTACACCACCACAGACCCAACAACCTTCGACCTTTTGATCATCAACAGCCCAGTGCGCTTTCCGAAAACATCAAAAACCACTTCAAATTCACTGCCTTCAGCACTGGTTACGAGACTATACGACCGGCCTTTGGGACTTGTTGGGGTCAATAGAGGCGTCTGGCGGCCCTAGCTAACCACACACCTTGGCAAGTTACTTATAAGTAACTTGGTCAAGTTAAACAACAGGATCGGCTAAGTGAGTCAAACAACCGGTTTAGGGTTGACTAGCAGTTAAATAAAGTCAGTGGTCGATTGTTTGACTTGTTTGACTTGTGTGCAGCGCTGGCACCGTATACGATATTAGTGAATTTGTGGGTTACTTACGCTGGAGAAGAGCGGTACGTTTGGGTATCTTCGCCCTCGAGCGACCTGTCAACGCTTATACGTCTAGCCAGAATGGCAGCATCTTGTAGAGATTTGATGATCTTATTTTTTTGCTCATCATTACATTGGCTGTAACCAGTGTAGGCTCCGGAAATGAGTACGGATGTGTTGTTCGTGATTGGCGTAGCCGAGGCAGCCTCTGAGAACAGAAGTCCAATAAGTGCAAGCGAGAGACAAGAAAACATGGCGAATGAACGTAAAGAGTCTACCGGGTAGTTCATCTAGGGTTGTCACAGATTGTTATAGAAGTGCCTGACAAGAGTATTAAGCTAGGGTCTAAGCCGCATATCATGAGGTTTATATCTATGAACCTCATCAGCCATGCCGCGTAACACCTAGAAAAACAGCCCGGAAAGACTTAACACCATATCCCTTTCCAGGCTTGTATTGACTCCATAATGAGTCCCGTCACCGATCACATGAAAATTGGTCCAATAAAACCCTGGCTCTCTTCCACGTTTACCGAGATATCTCTGCTACACCGCATCTCATTCTTACGCGGTGCTGTCTATACTCAAGTAGGACATTGCAAAGTATGTACGTACAGCAGCCTCGTGGTCTACTTAGGCTTTCCAAAAGCCCAACCCGCGGGGGCCCACTAAAACCTATAGGTTCTTGGCGGGCCCCTAAGTAGACCTATGGGCTGTAGGTTACGGGCTTTGGGTTGGGCCCTTAAATCTATTTAAAGATATATTTTAAATGTTATATTAAAAAGTACCGAGTAACTCGATTAAACGATTTTAATATAATATTTTATATTAATTTTATAATTAAATTTATATAAATAAAAAAATTTTTAATATAAAATTTTTTTTATAATTAATATAACGATTAATATATTAAATAATTTAATTATTATAATTATAATAATTTATATTTTTATTAATATTAAAAGTTGTATTTTTTTAATAATTATTTATATTTATATATTATTATATATAATATTATACGTATTAAAATTAATATTATATATTATTAAGTTTAATTTTATATTTTATAAACTTACGATTTTTAAACGAAAAATACGTATTTTAAAATATATTTATATAAAGTTTTTTTTTAATATTTAGTCCGGATATAATATATTTTACGAAAAACTAAGGTTTTTTTATTATAAAAATCGACGAATTTAAAAATTTCGATCCGAAAGATTATTACGTTTTATTTTTCCGCGCGTATTTATATTATATTTGTTTATATTTATTTTTATAAAAAAAAATTTGTTTTTATAAATAACGTTCGCGAATTTTCGCGAAAAAAGTTCGATCGGTTATTTTTTTTTAAAATATTTATTATTTTATTATTATTATTTAAACCGTTAAAAACGATAAAATTATTAAATAAATTATTTTTATTATTAAATAAAACCGTAATATTAATTATATAAATATTATTAACGTTATTAATAAAAATTAAATTTTTAATATATCGTTAATAATTATATTTAATTATACGTATTAAATTTATATAAAACGTTATAATTATAAATTTAATTTAATCCCGTTTTTATAACTATTTTTTAAAATAATAATAAATTATACGATTTATAATTAATAGTTTTTTTTTATCGAAATATTCGAACGTTAATATTAATATTTATAAATTTTAATAATAATTAATAAAAAAATATTTTTAATTTAACAACGGATTTTTATTATTATTATTTTAAATTTATATCGTATAAAAATTTTTATATTATTACGAGTTTTTATAATATAAAACTTTATTTATTAATAAAATAAACTAATTACGTATTTATTATTATTATTATATTAATTTAAATTTTATTATCGTAAAAAAATTTAAAAAACTTATTATTTTTTTTTATTTAATTAAATATATATTTAAAATTATATAACAAATTATAATTTTAATAGTTTTTTTATATAATTTTTAATTTTTCGCGTAAAATAATTATAAAAAATAAATTTTAATTATTAATATATATAATATAAATCAGATTTAAAAATAAAAATAATATTTTTTTAAAATAAAACGTAATTTATATTAAACGATATTATTTAATAATTATTCCGTACTTATAAAATAATAATATATTATAAAAAATTAAATAATTTAATAAAATATATTAATTAATAATAACGTTAAAAATTTGTTTTTTATAAAAAATTTTCGAACGGTATTTTTTTAAAACTTGTTTTTAAACGAAAAATATAACAATATTAACTTTATCGATTTTATTAAATTAAATATACGTAAATAAATACGTTTAATATAATAACAATATATATAATAAATTTAATAAAAATAAAATAAAAATTTTAAAACATATAATAATAAAAAAGTTAATAAAATAATTTTTAAAATATTTTTAAATTATTTTAATATTATAAAATATCCGTATAAATTAAAAATTAAAAATTATAATAATAATAATTATTATTTAATAAATATTATTTAATATTAAACGTTCGAATAATTTAAAAATAAAAATCGTCGAATTTAAAATTTAAAAAATTATATAATATATATATTATTAAATAACACGAAAAATTAATAAATATAATTTAAAAATATTCGGATTTAATAAATTTAAATCGGCCGAAAATCCGAAAACGGGCGGTATTTATAAACACGTAATAAATAAATATAAAATAAACAAATAAATAAAAAATTATAAAAAAACTTTTTAATAAATATAAAATATTAAAAAAAATTAATTAAAATATAAAAATAATAAAAAAACTAAATTAATAAAAACTTAAATAATAATTAATAAATATAAATAATTCGTATTAATTTTAATAAATTAATTATATTTATTTTAAATTATTATATAATATAAATAATTTATTATTTTTAATATAATATATAAATAAAAATACTTATATCGGGTTATTTAAAAATTAACTTATATATTATATAATAATATAAATTAAATTACGTAAAAATATAAAATATATAAGTTTGTTAAAAATATTTAATTTTTTAACAAGTTCGTAAATAAACGTATAAATAATAAATTATAAATTAAAAATTAAATTTACGAATATTTTTTTAATTATATAACAAATTAATTAATATATTAATTAATATAAAATAAATATAATATATTTTATTATATTAAAACTTGTTTTATATTATTTTTATTATATATTTTATAAA
>MU390450.1:0-25891 GCA_022578715.1 Nemania sp. FL0916
ATATTATAAAATAATAATTATAATAAAATATAAACTTATTAATTATAATAATTTAAATAATTAATATTAATAAAAAAAATAAATTAATTTATTTTCGAAATATATATATATAAACTAATAATTTTTATAATTTAATTAAAAAATCTTTTTTTTAATAAATTATCCGTATATTTATTACTAAGATTATTTTAATAATTTAACACATTTTATCCAACTTTTTAATATCGTTAAAAAAAAACTACTCCGTTATAAATACTAACATGACCGAGGCCAAGAGGCATTTGATTGCGCTTAATTATATGAGAGAGAGTGCAAACCGTTACGCGCACTGGAAGAAGAGAATTGAAGATGCTTCGGCAGACCAAAGACAACTCAATAATATAATAACCGAGTTCAATGAAGAACAGAAACAAAGCCCCAAGCTCAGCTAGCAAGTTGACGGATTATTCCTTTCAAATCATAACTAAAGAGTCCGTTAAGGAAGTTTTTAGCGCACCCATTGCGAAGCTTCTTCGATCCGTAAAGGACAAAGTCTAGTTGGAAACTGAGGATTAAAGGGAGAGGCTCTTTTTAATATAGAGAATTATAGTTAATGAATCGAGAGAGTTACGGCCTCTCAATCTTTGGTGCTTGTAGTGCAGTTGCTGCCCATCAGGGGCTGTGGCCGATTGCGCGGCCAACACGGCACCAAAGATTCTCAGGGGGGCATCTGGATCATGGCGTCTGATGAAAAACAAAGCATTAAACCTTACATTATTATACATTTTCATACATTTGCGAGGGCGAACCCATTATCTTATCTCGCAACCCCAATCTCCTCAGAGCTCACATCGCGAGCGGACAAATTATACTCATCCGTATGCAACTCACTCGGCGTAAAAAGAGTAGTAGTCATCGTGAGATCCGACGACAGACTCACACTCGCATCTCCACCCCCACTCCCCATCATCCCAGAACCCTCCCCACCGCGATCATCAGCCATGAAATGCCGCTGCGTAATCGGGACACGAATCTGAAACGCGCTTCCGGGCCGCGACCCTTCGAACGCACGACCCGGGGGCAGGGGCGTCGACGACACAGACCCGCGAACACTCGGGACAAGGAACCCGCTTAGAATCGGCGACAAGTCCTCCTCTCTCTCCGAGTCTCCCCAGGCGTCGGCTCGAACATACCGTCGCGACGTGTTGCGCAGGGGGAGGGGGAGCATGGGGATGGAAACGTCGCCGCGGTTCGACGAGGTCCGGCTGCCGGTTGTTCTATTGCTGCTTCCGGTGAGGGTGCTTAGAGTTGGGAGGCGGACGGATCGCCGGATCGATTGCAGGGTTGCCGAGCTGCGGATTGCGAGACGGGCGCGGAGAGATGAGGTGCGCGGGGGGATGAAGGGCGGGGTTGTGAGCTTGAGTCGGGCTGGTGAGGGCGATGGGGCTGATGATGATTGATCGCTTGGGAGTCGGGCTCTGCCTGGTCGCTCGATGGTTGGGAGAAACGGGTCCTGCCGGCGACTGGAAAATAGTTAGTTTTCATAATTCCGAGTGTAGGTAGTCTTGTTGTTGTTGTAAATAAATGGCATGAGGTCAAACTGCTTACTGATCGGCGATGGGGCCTCTAACACGATTCGGTACTAGTGTCCTTCCGCTCTCGTGTGTATCCGCACTGTCGTCGGCCGGACTAGTGCTTTTGCCCCTTTTCCACTTGAGTATTTGAAGACAGCCGGCGAGTCCGATGTTCTCCGCATATTCCATGTACATCTGCTTGGCCTCGGCCGTGGTGCCGAAGAAAAACACAATGGCGACACTCGTGGCGATGACAACCCACGGCTGGTTCATGACAGTCGTCGGGATGATCCATGACGGCACAAATAGAATGGCGTCCCACGGGTACGGGTTTGCGGAATCATGCAGTTTCCTGAAGTTGTACGGGTGCGTGCCAGACGTGTCTCTCACGGAGAAAACTAGATAGTATATCATCACGGGCAGGTACACCACCAGGATCGACAATGTCATGTTGTAAAGTCGCCGACGCGTCCGGGCTGCGCGTATAGAGACTTCGGTGCCGGATATCATGAACTCCCGCGACTGCTTCGCGATTTTACGGTATCGCCACCAAATCAGAACTAGATACACAAAACATGGTTAGCACAGTGAAGCTGACGCGTGAGTAACTCCCGCACGGCTGGCTTTTCACGTACTAGCATAAGGAACCGAAAATACAGCGAACACGGCGGGAGGAGCGTCGAAAAACACATTCTTCGGCCAGCTGCTATCGTAAATCGCAGAGCAACCGATAAGCGTGCCGATGATGTACCGCTGCGCGAGGTCAAAGTACGTCCAGATCAGCTGAATGACAGGGATGGTGAATATGATAGCGGCCTGGCGAATATTCCGTCTGGTCTTCTCGCCGCGGACTTGTCCCACTCTTGTAGCCTTGACTTGCTCCGCGAGGCGGTAAATGATTGTGAAGATCGAAGCCGCGTAGACGGTCTGCAGCGGCACGAAGAGATACACCTCGACGTCGCAGAGGCCCGTGCCATCCCACCACATCTCCCAGTTATCATCGTGCCAGATCAATGAGTTGATGATAGTGAAGAAGTTTAGGATCGCCACATCGACGATGAAGACGACGGCGGCGAACTCACCGTTCCGAAGCAGCAGACGGAAAGGCACCCAGTTGATGAGAATCGACAAAAACGCGAAGATCACTCGAGTCACACAGTTAGCGGCGAGGCCTGGGATGGATTGCTCCATTGTCGTTGAGGAGCAATCTGTGTAGCTTGAAGCGGTCAGAATCTGTTTTTAGAGCAAAAGTGATATCAAAGTGCGTCAAGTCAATACACGTCCTGTGGTTGAGGCAACGTAGATGCAGAAGTGTGTTTATACTAGTGTGTTTACAATTCCCGAGGGTTTTCACTGGTACGGGGCTATGAAGCCGGCGATTTCATTAACGATAGTATGGCATCGGAGGTGTTTTCGGGCCAGCCCGGGCCCGGGCGTTTGCCGGAGGGTGTATGGGCAGGCTACTACGGATACCTAACCGGGTACGTAGTTGACTGCAACGGCCAAGTTGGGAGTACTTGCCCCTCGCTACACGTCGGTCAGGTAATATAAGATGAGGCAGCTCGATTATAAGCGGGGAATCTTCCTAGTTTTCATCGTCCACGACAACAAGAAGATAACAAATAGATTCACAATATTTCCCTTTATCTTGCGGCATGCCTCAGTTCAGGCGGTTTTCCTCAACAGAAACCTGTCACAGCCTGTAAAGATGCTATAATAGCTGAGTTGAAAGGAGTAAAGATTGATTAAATTTTCCTTTACCCTTACATTTGTCTCGAGAAACATTGGCAAAAATCAAAAATTGTGAATAATAACTTAATAACATTCGAGAAAAAGATGGACACATATATAATTAGATGGCCTCTGGAAAAAGATATCTTAACAGCCCTATGATTTTGAATGTAATACAAAAGTCTCAAAGAATAGTATTCAGATTTCTGCTTTACCGAGCGAAATAACTACAAGACTCTTGATCTATTTATAAAGGATCATACCGTGTGTAAGTAGACCTGGGCAGCTGTGAGACAAGAACGTGGGTTTCAAACAATAATGAAGCTCACAGACTCCTAAACATAGACCCGTGTTATATAAGACATACCAGAATTTATACAAATTTTATTTCAAAATCTACTATTTTCAAATTGTGAATCTGAGTTAGACAGGTTCAAGATGTTGAAATATCAGATAGAATTCGGTCACAGAGTGCATAGAAGTCTGCCAACAGCCAGATCGCTGCAAGCATGGTGTAGTTAGGGCTCAATAGATAGATCAATTGATTCCTGAACCTCCCAAATAGCTGGATGGGATCTAACCGATCTATATATACGCAACAGGATGGCGATAGCTACCATGTTGTAGATATTTACCAGACATCAGATGAGACATATTGATGGAGCGAAAGAATAGAGCCGCGTTAGTAGCTCCTGCGGCTGAACAAGGATAATGCTTCATCATAGTACGGCTAGAGTGAGGTACTGCAGTGGTCTAATATACTAACTTAGGTGATGCTGTAGTCTACTTTATCCATACACCTAAGCCAATAAATCCCAAGTCACCAATTCGACAGGGGCCATGAAGTAATGACGCCTACGCCTAGCAAGTCCCAAGGATGCAACAATTCTATGGCCGAGACTGGATGGTTCGCAGTTCTTATGCATTGAAGTTGGCTTCTGGAGGATATTGCTGTACGTTTGAAATAAAGATCTATTGTATCGAGCTGCGTAAAGGTGGTTTCTACTTTAAGTAACCATAGTTCTCTTACTCTGGGAAATAATTGGGGGTGGCCACTGGTCCAGCGTTAATAAACCCGGTCACGCGTGGAAGTCTGGGAGATCAGGAGGAAAGAGTGCTAGGAACAAGGTACAAGACATTTATACGCCTAATATATCTGCACCCCACAAGCTTGGTTTTTGTCAAAATTTTCTTTGAAATTCCTGCAGAGAAGGGGAACCTTTCGGGCCTGCCTCATTTTCTTTCCTTAGATCCGTCATCTCGTCGCCAAACAACAAGAATCAATGGTGGTGTCAGTGACTGAAGGTTACTGCTCGCGAGATTTTCTGCGGTAATATATCTTCGCGTGGAATTTCAAGGATTTCGTCCCGATAGCTTTCCTAACTTTGAACCTTTCTCCTAATATTCAGCTACGAAACGGAGCATCAAGACAAGAAGCTACGACACTACGGCGTAGACTAGTAGGCACACCTACAGAAATATACTATATATGCACCTAATATTTAGCTGTTTTAGGTACCTGGTCGGTGTTGATTGAACATCTATTCGAAGGAGCGACTCGAAGCTCATCTAAGTTCGCGTCTAATACATGTATGCATGAATCTCACATTAGCCCAATGCAGTATTCTTTTTGAGTGACGGTATTGAGCACCATTTGCAGAATAGTCGCTCATCCAGTGGGATTCGCCATGGCTAGGTCGTTATTGCCAACTTGCGATATAATGGTTATTAGCAGGTGGCCACGATAAAAATTCCTAGTGCTGAACCAATGTAGTAGAATTCGTTAAGCCTTGGGTCTGTGAAAGTGTACTGTGTTTAGTATTTGACCAAGTGCAAGCTTATACGGATAAACATTGAAAGTATGCCGTAACCCTTTTGTCGCGACCCCTTTCTGAACTAAGTTGCTGCTAGATAAGGATGTATCGCCCCTCACGATGGAAAACAAGTAAACTGAGGGCTATATAAGTATTATCTTAACGAATCCTACCTATGTTAGGTAGGTAGGTAGGTATATATGGGAAGATTATAGTATGATCTACCGTTTTCCAAGCTCAACCAGCTGGTATATTCTCAGTCGTGTCTGCTAGATCTCTAAGCTGAAGAGGTCTATGCTTGTTTGTTTTCTTGAAATATGTGAAGGTACAAGAGGGCCACTCATATCGCTACTCATGCAGCTACCTCTGTACGGTCTGCATCAGCGTGCAGACCTACAATACGCTGGGCAAGTGCAAACCAGCTAGGACGACATAGACAGAGAATCATAAACCCCCTACGCGCACTTTCTGCGAAACTTTAATGCCAAGAAAGGCAAGCGAACAGGAAACCTTTACCTTCAACCTTCTTTCTGCTGTCCTTCTCTCTTTCCTTCGGCTCCTCGCCTCTTCCCTCTTCTCTCACGAGAGTTTTGCATCCCCCACACTCGTGGGTGATGATCTGTTAGGTAGCCAATCCGTGCAGTAATCATCGCACCACGAGAGCATCGTATCGTTTTCGTCAGTATTCGCTTTCTTGTCCGATCGATTTCCTCTCAATCTTTACTTGTCATAACATCGCTATTCTCCGTGGATGCTCTCTCTCGTCGACAGTACTGCGTCGGCGCCTCCTACCATACGATGGAAGAAGGCCGAAATGTATCCCCGGGCTCCCAGGACCCAGCCGGGGATCCGAGCAAAGACCCAGCAGAGAACACGATTCGGATAGTGACTAAGGACCAACCCGAACATCTCTCCAATACGCCGCCGAAAGATGGATCCCAAGAAGCCCCGGCAGTCCAAGAAATCCAAGAAGTCCCGGATGTTCATGGGGTCCAAGGGAACAATCTCGAACGCACTGAGAGCAGTAGAAACAGTACCCCTGTGACGGTCGTCTGGAATCCAAGTTCCGCTCCTCTCCAACCGGCTATTGCCGTCGAGCCCGGAAGTCCCCATGATGCTGAAAAGGAACAGGTTCATGAGGGGGACGGCCGGCGAGAGCTGCTCGAGGAAGATTGTGAAAGTCAGCTTGGATATGGCTTTTCCACCGCCGAGAAGTGGTGGATCCTATTCGTCATTTTCTGGGTGCAGATCTCCATGAATTTCAACACCTCGCTCTACTCCAACGGCATTCCTGGTATTGCGCAAGAATTCGACGTCTCGAAAGCGACGGCACGCTACGGTGCTGCTCTGTTTTTGATAACTTACGCTTTTGGTTGCGAGCTATGGGCCCCCTGGTCCGAGGAGTTTGGGCGAAAAGGCGTTCTCCAATTGTCTTTACTTCTGGTCAACATTTGGACCATAACCGTAGGCCTGGCTCCCAATATCACCACTGTGTTGGTGGGCCGTTCTCTGGGTGGACTGTCAACGGCCGGCGGTAGTGTGACCCTCGGCGTGGTCGCCGACATGTATGACAGTGACAATCAACAGAATGCTGTCGCTTTCGTGTAAGTTGTTATTTGGTCAGCTTGGTAGTGCTTCTGCTAATTCTTTGAATTCTTCAGTGTCTTTGCGTCGGTATTTGGCTCGATTCTAGGACCGATTATTGGTGGCTTTATCGAGTCAAATCCTACAACTGTAAATTGGCGCTGGTGTATCTGGATCCAACTTATACTAGGTGTTGTCGTGCAACTGGTTCATTGCGCTAGTGTAACTGAGACGCGAACAACAACTATTGTAGACAGGATTGCGAAGAAGCGACGACGACAAGGCGTGGACCCTAACATATACGGGCCAGGAGAAATGCGCCCGTTGCGTGAACGCTTCACCTTCCGAGAGCTTATGGACACTTGGACACGAGCGTTTAGGATGCTAATCAAAGAACCAATCGTGCGTTGGCTTTCTCTTCTCTCTGGATTGTCCGACGCGATCGTTTTCATTCAGATTCAAGCCATGGGCCTTGTATATCAGCAGTGGAATTTCACTCCTTGGCAAGTAGGCCTTGCATTTATCCCCATTGCAATTGGCTATGCCATCGCCTGGGCAGCATTCATTCCCACTTTCAAAAGCAACAGACGCCTACGTGAACAAAATCCTCACAATGAGCATGCACAATTCGAGTCGAGGCTGTGTCCGCTACTTTGGGCAGCGCCATGTTTGCCTATCGGTCTCTTCATCTTCGGCTGGGCCGGCCTTGGACCTCCTCTACATTGGATCGGTACCATGTTCGGAACGACTTTAATCGGCATTGCGAACTATGCGATTTACATGGCAACTATCGACTATATGGTATGCTCCTACGGCGCATACTCGGCCTCGGCTACTGGCGGAAACGGATTGGCTCGGGACCTTCTAGCTGGTGGCCTCACGTTTGCTGCCATTCCGTTCTATAAAAACATTGACCCACTACATGGGAGAAATCTCCAATGGGCTTCCACTATTCTTGCCATCGCCTCAATATTTTTGGTAATGGCTGCCTACTATGTATACGTGAAGGGGCCCTCTTTCCGCAAACATTCGCCTTTTGCTCAGCGCCTAGCATCTCGAGACGAACAATTCCACGGCAGACATGTTAGTGTCCCGCCCCTTCCCGCTGGCGATGCTGCTGGTAAGGCCCCCGAGGTCGCCCAGGCAGGTCACGGAGCTCAAGAGCCTGCACACCCCGTGCCCGTGTACCCTCCACGGGTTAGCCACGATCTTGGAAGAATGTCGGGATCAGCGACGCCAGTTCGGCCTGCATTTGGCCCATCGTCGCCTCACGGCTCATACATGGCCAGCGTCCATGCTGCGTCTCGCCGTCAAAGTCGGCAGGCGAGCAGAAATGCAAGTGCAAATGCGAGCCGGAGGAACAGTCAAGAGGGACAAAGCGGCGCCGTGCCTGCCGCTAGTATCGGCGAACTCCTCGCCGAGCAGCTTACTAATTTGGCTATCATTCAATCTGAGGCCAATGAACCGGAAGAGTGACCAAATCGAATTGAATCCAAGAACTGGAGGTGGAAGTGTTGCTAAACACGATCGCAGAGATACGATATATCATATGCCATATTTGTTCTGCTTACTTCTTATCAGGAATTCTGTTGTGGAATGGAGTTTGGGAATTCTAAAACATAGGATAACGAAACGAGCGTCTGCGATACGAAGTTTGGTTAGCTTGCATGTCAGGTTACTGCTGATGGAGGGATGATGGGACCATCTTGCGGAGCGCTATAACGGGTTAGGAGTACTATTACATAGGTAATGCCTAGAAAAAGTTATCCAGCGTTTTGACCGATGCATAGTTCTTGGTGATCGGGTATATGTCGTGTTGTGATAAATAATTCGTATACGGTTAATGTGACTTCAGAAAAGGGGGAGGGGCCAAGGTGGGGTAAAAGGAGTAGTGGTAGAACGATCGCCCAGCACGCTCAAATGGTGCACGGTCCGCACCAAATAAAGTCAAGGGCACTAGTAATTATTTGAAATGATCATTTGTTGAATTGAGATTTTGCATGCATGCATATATGTATCTACGGCCAATTATTTATTTATACTTGTTTTGTTTCAGTTCGAGTCAGTTCAGTTCAAGTCCATCTTCGTGCCATTCCAGTCTGACGCGTCATGCGTGATTCTTTTTCAGCGCTGTCACGGTACGCATGTATATAAGGAAGTGTAAACGGCCAAGTATCCGACTTGACAATGTTTCACTTACTTTTGGTAGTGTAGTTGTATCGTGCTGCATTCCTGTGCCGTTCGTTACAAGCGACGATGACCATGTGATTCGAAAGGCTTTCCCCTCGCACATAAGCGTACGATATGTACCGCAGGATGCGATATCTCCGTCGTTATCGAACCGATGAAACCACCCCAGAGGGTATATCTCCATAACTCCCACGCATATAGTGACTGACCGACTCGCGAACTCCGAACTGATTCTCAAACTGGCTCTCGAACGTGAAATATATTACGTTACGTTTATTACATCCTCGTACTGCCCCTCCAGGCCGTCGTCTTCGTCGCCGTGCCGGTGAAGTTATGCAAGCGCTCGCCCATGAGGTAGGCCTCGTCGCGGATGCGGACCTGCCAGCCCTCGAAGACGCGCAGTAACCGCCGCAGTACGACCATCGCGAACCAGAATAGTGCTGTGAGCGGATACGCGAGTCTGTATGCGGAGACTTGAACCTCGTAGGAGACTTCGGTAGCGCTGTCGACGGCCCAGTTCAGTGCAGCCCAGGCGAACATGGGGGGTGTTAAGAGCATGACGGTGGAGGCGATGAAGCCGGGGATTACAAAGGCGCGCGTCAGCACGCCTATGTCGGGCTCGAGCCAGCCCTGGCGAAGAACGGCCCGTACGGCCTGTGCGGGACGTCCGCCATAGAGAGTCAGCGCCCGCGAGCCGAGTTTGAGATACAGTATACCCAGTGTCCAGGCCTGTATAATCCGTACGGTGTGTCCATCTTGGCCGCTGTCGAGACGCAAAGCACCTCCTGTTCCCATGTACGTATGTAGAGGGATGAGGATATACATTTCTACCAAGGCGGTGATCAAGATGGGGAACACCATGAGAAGCATGCTATATGCGTATGCCAATTTGACAGCACGACAGGCTAAGCCGATAACTTGCTGTAATGCATTGCGACCGAACACAGCATTGGTGATGGATGTCGTCGATTCTCGGATGTTGTCATATGCGGAGGGTAGATGAAATACGAGATAGCTAGCGGAGCTAAGGACGTAAACACCGATGCTGAAGGCATATATGTCGTTTGTACGGATATGCGAAGGCACAAGAGCTTTGAATATACGCCGTCCAAAGACGAGCGGGACAATAGTTGAGCCCACGCCCGTCACGGCAGCAAAGATCCATATTGACATGATGAAGATCGAGATTCGAGCTCGGAACCAAGGTGGAACATAAACGACCTGGAACTGGTTACCGGCCTGGACATCTGTCTCTGACGAGTCTGTTTCGTAATTCTGTGCCATTTCTTGCTCCGAAACAAGCACAAATACTGAATGTCCTTTAGTAATCTTAGCCTGGTCTGAGGCAGGCGAGCGGACAAATCGTCCATCGGGTATTAGGTGTCCGGATTCGACGAGTTGTCTCTTTCGTTCGTTCATTGCCAGCATATCTTCTCTCGAAATTTTCGACACCGGCTCTGATTCTCCATCACTGAAAAAGTTCTTCCAAGTCTTGAGCACCACCTCGTTTTCAGTATTGACCCCGAGGAACATGTTACGCCATGATGAAAACCCATAGCGGCTGGAATTGTTTGCCTCTATTAGCTGCCCCTCTTCTTCGACGCGTCGCTCCCCAAATAGGAACCATGTGAGCCGTAGAGCACGGGCACACTGGCGGAACCACCAGGTGTACATGGTGTGCAGGCCATCGCTAGGCTTGAAGAATTTGACGGCTAATGGCATGAGGAAATTGCAGAATAGGAGATCTACAGGGAATTCCAACACGGGTTCGTTGTAAGTGTAATGAATCGGCAGTACGTTGGGCAATGTGAGAGAAAGACCCCAGACTACCCCGCCTAGACAGACCACGACGAGAGCTCCATAAACGAAGGCCGAGAACAGAATCTTGCGGAGTTGCGTAGTCACATTGCGTTCCAGGACGTCACGAACGGGGTGAAACTCTGGGTCATCGGGATCACGAATGAAGTCTATCATCAGGTCAGCATCGATACGAAGCATGAAAATTAAGGAGGAAGGGGAAGGAAGAATAAAATACGGACATAGAACTCCCTTTCTCATGATCTTCCGACACATTGAAACGAACAGCGCGAAGTGAAACATGTAGCCGGTACCAATGAACCAATGCACGAATATTGAGGTGAGCGGATAATTATAGGCGAACACGAGACGGGATTTGAGTGTAGTATGCTCAAAGAGAGGAAGAAGAGCAAAGTCCAAGAGAATGCCACAGTACAAGGGGAATACTAGCATCTCAATACTAATAATCAGGATGACTTTCATGACCCCGCTTGCTTGGTTGAGGGCGTCTATGATGGAAGCCTCCCACTCTTGAGCGGCTTGTCCCGTGGAAAAGGTGGTTCCTCTACTGAGATACAGAGTGGCGAGTAGAATAAGAGTGGCATAACCGAGGAGAATCGCTAAACTCCTGTCCTGGGCATCCCAGTATGCAAGGGCGGGGTCCAATAGTGGTGTCGATGCTGGGGGGCTGGGCGTGGTCATCCATGTGCTTGGATGTGCCGCGGTGTGAATAAGATTGCCCAGAAAAGTGGCCGAATTTGACCTAGCAGCAGTCCAGAATCCAACGGCCCCTGGCAAGTAATCCCCACTGGAAATGTAGAAGAGAACCTCCCCCAGGCTCAATATGCAAAATCGTATGTTGCCCTTGAGTTCGTGCAATGCCTGATGGCTCGCAACTGAAAAATTACGCATTTCCCCAGTTGATAGGACGGGTACGTCAAACATGGAACTGCTCGCGATTCTGCTCAAGGCATCCAGGTAAAATTGTCTAGTATCCGCCACCAGGGTTTGTAATATCAACTTCGCGTGATCTGCCCCTAAGAACCACCTCGTAGCTTCTAGAAGACCAAAGAGGGTGTTAGATGCTAAGCTTACCAACGCGAGCGCGGCATCTTGTATGATTTTGGTTAAACCAAATAGCATTCGTAGGAAGAAAGCAGGGTTGGCGAGTATCCAAGCAGCTACTCGTCCGATATTATATGGGACAAATACGCCGAGGAAGATGGAGATGGAGACGAGGAACGCGCAGAAGACAACATTCTGAAAGAGGCCAGCGATCGGACCGCGCATGCCTATCAATTCCATAATGCCATCGAAATCTTCGGCATCCTCGACAGCCTCAGGATCGAGTCCAGCAGCGACAGCGGCTTCTACAACATCTGGTGCTACCGGTTCCTCTTCCTGTTCGTCCTCTTCGCCGATAGCCAGGGCGTGATCTCCGTGCATGAATGGAGGATTTTGATTATCACCGAAGATGTCCACTGGCTCCTGCATTACACCATCAGCATCGGCAGGGGGAACGTCGCCCCACATGAAATCCGCAACACGGTTGACGATTGTATTGGGCTGCTGAGGGGCGGCAATAGCGCGACGTGCCTCCCCATTAGGGCTAGGCATGGTGACGTCCACGCCCCTTTGGTCTTCGATCACGTTGGTAGGCGGGGCGGCACGCGTTTGTTCATCTGGCAGCACTGTATCCGCTGTGATATTGGGTTCCAGTAAGGAAGGCGAATGAGAAGGATGCCGTGCAGATGCAGTGGGGGCAGCGGGAGCATTGCTTGCCACTGACGTTTCTCCTGATTCCTCAGCTGAATCGGGAATGAAGCCGACGCCGACGCCCGAAGAGGTAGAGTCCGAATCAAACCCGTCGGCTGACTCGGAAGGCATATTGGAAAATGACCAACTGTTGTTAGCAAGCGGGTTAATTGTATCGTGGGGACGCGGGCCTTCAGAGACGGCCCGCTGCCGTGGAACTAAGCGAGAAGAAGATGATATGTCTTCATCATCAGAGCCAGCCCATGTCCAACTGGATGTGTCGCTGTACGCCCTCTCGGCGACCATAGATGATGTAGATGAAGGCGATGCCGGACGATCAGGATAGATAGGACTGAGCCGAGAGTGATCGATGCTCTCTCGTCGAATTGCGGTATCATCATCTCCGCCAGCTGTCTGGTATATGCGCGCGTATTCGCTGCGTGCGATTCGTGCTGCGGCGCTGTCCCTGTTCACCCCTAGAGGACTTGATTCGCGCAGGAGTCCTAATTGTGCTTCGTCGAAGAGTGCTCCTCGAGGGCTTCTATCCGCCGATACTGGCGACGACCCACGACTTGTCTGTATTTGGTCTGGTATGTTCAGTATTGGCCGTCTCCCCATGCCTGCAATCGGCCGCTGGCGCAGGTTAGGTCTCACGATGTCGGGCAATGGCTCTGTCGGTCGCAGGCTCCTGTACTCGTCGTGGAAGATCGGCGGTAAGTTGCCATTACCAATTTGCTCATCATCCGAACTTTCATCCTCTTGCTGATCGTCCGCATCCGGGCCATGCACTGGTATCTCGATGTGTGGAGGAACTAGTGTTGGGGGGTTTGGTTGTGCAGGCTCTGCGGGCTGTGCGGGCTGTGCGGTCTCCGGTGGCGCCGGTGGCGCCATATCATTCTCGGCATCTTCGGCGGCAAAGGCGGCGCGCATGTTGATCTCAGGCTGTTGCTGGACAACATAATCACGAACGAGGATGATCAGGATGAAGCAGACGATGGAGAGCAGAGTGATAATCTGCCCTTCCAGCACGCTTATAATGATCCGATTTACCAGCGGGTTTCGAGTTATGTGATTCAGGAAATCAACGTCGCTTAGTAGAGACCGCCGTGGATCGGATGCCCCCGCTTTGGCTATTTTGTGAAGCAGGGTGACGTTGGCCTGATCAAGAATCGCCTGGTGTGTCGTTTGCGTTTGGGCCGGTAGGCCGAAGAACATACGTAGCCACGAATGAGATATGGTTGTATTGGCGGGTTTGGACAAGGCCTGCTTGACGGCTCCAGGAAGCTCATGCATAACGGTGCTTAGAAATGCCGGGGTGGTGGCGGCGGCGGTCACCAGAGGCGTTGAGGGGCATGTGGTGGTTCCCGTGATGGTCACAGACACGGCGTTGGCTGCACTTATCGAGGAAACGCCGCGCGCGTCGAGGAAAGCCGCACTACCGCCGAAGCCCTCGTCGCTGACCCAGAACAGGAACGACCAAATAGACCGCATCAAGTACGGGAGCCAGCCGAGCCAGACGGTGGTGACAAGCGCGGCGCGAAGCCAGACCAGGATGTTCCTCAGCAGGTATCGGGCCATATGGTGGACGAAGATGTGGAAGGGTAGATGCTTGGGCATGTCGGGAGAGTAGAGCTTGGTGAAGCGAAAGGCCGTCTTGCACAGCTCGCAGTGCTTCTTCTGGGAATGCGACAACCATTCCATAAGACAGTCCTGGTGGACGTACTTGATACTGCCGCTACATTTGCACGGGAAAAACAGCGGCTCGTCGGCGGTGGCCTCGCCCCGGCAGATGCGGCAGGTGTCGATGTCGGCGGGGGCGTCGTCAGTCCACGGATCAGCGGAGGCAGCGGTAGCGGTAGCGGCAGCGGCCTTGACGTCGGCTCGCGTGACTGGTGGCTGTTGCTGAGACGAGCTGGAGCTGGAGGCGGCATCGACCGGCCCAGCCGCAGCGGTGCGGTCAGTCATCGTACACGGTGGGCAGCTCGGGCTCCCCCGGCACACGTAAGAGTCAGTCGAGTTCGTTGGCGGGCGGCGAGGGATCCCCTCAGGGTTTTAGTGTAGTCGAGACCATGAGATGAGGCGCAGGAACTGCCAAGGGTTGGGGGCCGAGCAGAGGAGCCGTCGTTTCGTTTCGTTTCGTTTCAATCCCAACAGGTAGAATATCGGTCGCGTGTAAGCTAACTCGCAATACCGGTTCCGTATATAAGACCGTGAAGGAGTCGTCGAGCAGCTAAACGGTAAATCCCGACCCTGTGTTGCCAGGGCTGCCTGGCTGTTCTTGTGCTGTCCGGCCTCAGCGCCTCAGCTGGCGGTGTCTGTGGTGTCGGTGTCTCACTGTCTCTCAACGACCCGAGCACCCGAGGCCCGGTTCCGGCGAGGGCCCTTGTTCCGAATTCTGGTTAAACAGGGGCGACGGCGACGGCGTGGGCGGCGATATGATTTCTCGCCAGCTACTTCTGCAGTGAGAAGACACAATGGTGAAACGGAGTCGGCGGTATCGTTGTGTTAGAGCCGAGTGGCTACTGGAAGAACGAGGGATTGTGTTGTGCTGTGCCTCTCTGTCATGACCTTTTGCTGGTTGAATTAGACGAGGACTGTCTTGGCAGTGTGGCGCCATCGAATTCAAGGTGGGCCAAGTTTCCCAGGCGGTAGTAGCCTGGATTTGGTCGGGTCTAGAGCGCTCATCTGCCAGTTAGGTAAGTCGCATTCTTGAACACACCGTGCGACCATCATGATACTGTATTCCCTTACACTGTTTTCTCTCTTTCTTTCCATATGTACGGAGTAGGCATGTACGAAGTACGCCAATGCAGAGAGAGCTACGGCAGTTGGGTATAATACCTATATGAGTACTTCGTAGACCATATTACTTGCCCTTTGCTAAACTTTACATAGCGTCATGGATGTATCTAATAGCTGTCAAGTCCTCGAAAGTAGTTGCAAGTTTAGTTAGAGCCAAAGCACCTCGCCGATATTGCAATAAACTATCAGAATAAGTACAGAGTTGTTCCAGAACTTGTAGTAAATTTAGTAACAAGTTAATATATCTAGAAGAAATACATGTTACCCGAAATATTGTAGATGTTGGCGGATCTGACTGCTTGACCGCCATCGGGGCTTACATGATGGATGGAACTGACAACCACCTCCATGTAGATTTCGTCCTGCTCAGTGCCCTCACCCGAGGCCCTCGCCAATATTTTGCGGGAGTCAAACAACAGGATTGTAGATGAAGTCGATGACGTCTTGTCTTGGGTCGGCTGAGTTGCCATCCAACTGTTCGGAACGCTGATTGGCTGGCGTCTTATCTGTATAGCGTTGCTCACCTAGGTTGTTAGCTTAACCTAGACATACACTATTCATGAGACTAGAAGAGCGAGCTAGCATCGCCGTCGTCATAAGCTGCGCCAACGAAACAATCATTGTCAGCGAAATTTTGTATCTTACTTTAGTATCTACTTAAGCATTTCTTGAATTGCTATCGGAGAATCTAAGTATTGCGAAGACTATGAATAGCGCGCACGTTTACGTGCTTACGGTTTGCATGTACGTATTATCTGGTGATTCGCTCTACCGCGATCTAGATAATCTGACATGTGACTAGACGAGGAAGGCCTGGGCACACGTCTCAGGGCGATCTCTGGTACACTAATGCCGAGATATGCAAGCAAACAAGCAACTTGAACTTGAACCCAATCGACGGCTATTCATGTAAGAATAGGTAATATTATCGATTAGGAATTATGAAATCGTAGCTAGGTCAGGAAACATCAACTTGCTCCGAATAAAACAGGGAGCTTTGGAAGATGACAGTTTAATACTGGCTGAAACGTGATGGAGATTGCTTCAAACAGGCTACTAACTAGGAGGAGCAGTCTCAGAAGCTGCACCTCGACCCTAGCACCGCCAAGGGGTGTAAACAGGTATCCATACCTCCTGCTCCAGTGCTCCGTAATGAAGAACACTTATCTACGGAGTACAGTACCTACCATGCTCCCGGGTAGGTAGGTGTGGGCTGCTAAGGTAGGTAGATGGTGCACCTGCCCCAGCATATGCAGGCTACAGGCTGCGGCCTGTAATTACAGGTAGGGGCCTATCTCCTATAATGTTTGGTACCACCCGCATTCCGCGCTCCACCTCGTCATCATCATCATCGTCGGAACTTCTTATTTTCTGCGGCCCTTATAGTCGGTCCCCCGCCTTTCCCACAGCTGGCTTAAGTTATCTCTACAACACCTACCTGCTTCTCTGTGATTAGCTGGCACGCGGCGGCCGTTGTGTCTCGTGTCTCGTGCGCCATCGCAGCGGGACTACTATCTCAGTGTCAGTATTGTGTTACTGCTTCTCCCGATAACTGCTATTTTGGTTGCTTCCAGAGTTTTCAGCCTCTGCACCCTTTTTACCGTCCTAATTCCATCGGCCCCGATTGCCCATACTACACGCGATTGTGCATTGCGTATTGTGCGGCGGCCTCAGGTGCAACACGCAGGCGTCATAGCGTCGCGCCTCGTAACATATTTCTCCAACGCTCCGAGACTGACTGATAGACGACAAAGGACTAGCCAAGCATCTACTCTGAATGAAGAGTATATCGCTAGCTGCCATCCTCATGACCGCGTCTTTTCTTCCACCTACCATTACCTAGTCCTACTACTGGTAGTAATCTACCTCAACTACCGCTACCACTGCCGTGTTACTGCTACTACTTTAGTAGCACTTTATCGCCGCCATGGACGAGAAGCGCCACGCCCATACAAATGGCTCGCTGGCGGGGGCCAAAGCTCCTAATGGCGTCAACGGCGTCAACGGTGTCAACGGCATCAACGGCCACGCCGGCCCAATTGCACCACGGAGAAATCTGTCTACCAAAAGGCAGAGAGGCTTTGTTACATGGTCGCTGAGCGCCATAGCTCGGTGCGCCTCGCCCTCTACAAGTTGAATATCGCGTGTGACTAACTGGTGCTCTTGGCGTCGCCCGTCTCTAGGCTTTTGACATGGTACTCGATCTTCACAGTGCTGTTCCGGTGTCCCGCCTCGCTTGAGGCATGTAACGACACATCCCCTAAAATTTGTAAACCGTATTTCCACGCCCGAGAGGCCATCGCGCCACACGTAAACCCCTACTATGAGGCGTATGCAGCGCCCTATGTCGCCAATGCCCGTCCCTACTACGACACCCTCGATCGCACCGTCATCGTCCCCGGCCGCGCATATGCTGTTCGGTATGGAGGACCGCGCGTGGCCCAGGCCCGCGCTTTCGGGCTGGCCCGATGGGAAGAGAGCGTGCAGCCCCAGATCCTGAAGTACCAAACAGCGGCCAGGGCACAATACGATCAGGCCGTCTCCCCCTACGTTGACAAGGCTGCCACTGCTGTTGCGCCCTACTACGATATTGCTCGGACAAATGCCCTACAAACCTACCACGAGATCCTCCTGCCAACCTATACCTTTGTCCGCCCTTACGCCTCGCAGGGCTATACTGTTGCCTATGGCCTCACGAGGGATACTGTCATTCCGTCAACGGTATGGGCTTGGAACAAGACGTACACTTTTCTCGATTCTGCCGTCTGGCCCCATGTGCGCGACGTCTACATTTTGAAAGTTGAACCGCAGCTTGTACGCATTGGAGAGAGGCTCGGCCGATACAACGAGAAGAAGCCGAAATCTGCCGCAGAAGGAACTGAGACGTAAGCAGCCTTCCGGGTTCATTTTACATCGTGTATTAATTCATCATTAGTATCATACCAAGGTCTACATTTGTCAAGCCAACTCCATCTGTCTCAGCCACCGCTTCTTCAATCGTCGAGGAGCCTGCTGAGACCTCATCGGCACCCGACACCTACCAGTCCGACGAAACTGAGACGCCTTCCGATAGCCAATCGAGCCAGGTACCGAAGACGAAAGAAGAGATTCGCGAGCTGGCTGCCAAAGCTGTTGCCGAGGACCTCGAGCTATGGCAGGGAAAATTCAGTCAGGTTGCTGAGGAAGGCGCCTCTGAAATCGAGGACCGTGTCGATGAGATCTCTGCTCGCATGATCGAATACCACGCCAATACCATGGGTAAGTCTCTAGTAGAGCAGCTTGAGACATTGGTCCAATCAGAACTCGAAAATCTCAAAACGACTATGAGCAATATTTTGGAAAAAGGAAAAGACCAGCCCCAGGAGCGAGATGAAGAGATTGCTGCTGCAGTTCGAAGTACTGGCCTGACCATTAAGAACAAGGCCCAAAATATTCGTGACTGGCGTCAAAATTATGAGCAAGAGACCGAGATCGCGGTTACCAAAGCTGCCGAAGAACATTTCACCATTCTGGGACAGACTCGCGACCTCGCGCTCCAAAAGATCGGCATGAAATGGGCTTGGATGGATGGTGTCACTTACAAAGACTGGCAAAAATACCACCAACTAAGAGCTCGATTTGAAGAGTGGATAGAAGACCTCAAGCGCCTAATTACTACCCATCCTGGTCTTGTGGCCGCGCAATCTGCAGGCACCGACATGGAAGATCAGGGCATGGCTGTCGCTCATGAAGCAGCGGTGGAACTCGGAAGGTTAAAGCAAGTGGCAGCATGGAAAGCTATTGCTGAAGATTTCACCGAGGATTTTGACAGTGGCACGATGCAATTAGCTGCTGAGGCAGCAGAGAAACGGATCGCAGAAGCCGCCGCCAATGCGGCTACGTCAGACGATGTTGAGTATTCTGAGGAGTCAGAGACCGTCATCGGTTCACTATCCCCCGACGTGAAGGAACCAGAAAATATTGACACTACTTCGTCTACTCCAGATAGTCCGATGACCGACTCGACTACCAGTCCTAACGATCCAGAGTCTGTATCATCGTCAGCTCATAGCTCTGGACTATCCCCTGGCTCCATCGATGAGTCCACTAGCACTGCACCTGCTGACCCTCTCTCGAGCCCAGTTCCGGTAGACGGACCGGAGCAAATGGAAGAATCATTGTTGGAGTCGCCCGATTTACCAATTCATTCAATCGACGAAGAGGCTACGCCAACTAGCGTAAAGTCAGCCCTATTCGGAGCAGCAGCTGAATCCGTCCCAACCCGGAAACCGATCCTGGATGATGATATTGCTTCGTCGGCGTCAAGTGTGCTGTCTGTAGTTGAATCGGACGTGCCCTCAAACATCGTATCTGCCGCGCAATCTGCATATACAGCCGCAATTGCTAAAGCCGCGGATCAGTATGCGCGCGCCATGTCAGTTGCATCCGTCCAAGTTGTGGGTAAACCAACGCCTGCCCACGAAGAGATATTCAGCTCAGTTTCAAGCGGATATTTTCAAGCCATGGCCGCAGCTAGCTCGCAGCTACATGAAGCGATGGCGACAGCATCCGAAAACATATATGGCACTCCAACGACCAAATGGGCTCCCGCGATGCCAACCGTCCCGTCGGTTGACTGGGAACGAGTTCAATCCATTGCAAATCATAGATTACAAGATTCTCTTAACTGGGCTTCCGAACAGTATGAATCCGCTAAAGTAGCAATTGGTGCAGCGGAGCCTACCCCGAGTACTTACCTTCAGGAGGCGGAGAAGAGAGCCGAAAAACTTTTCGACCAAGCCAAGCATAATTATTTTGCTGGAATAGGCATCGCCCATGCTCAATACACCGAGTTCCTGTCCGCTGCTTCGGGTGCCGTGAGTTCTCTAACCGCTACGCCTACCCCAACCGATATTCAGGGATCCGCGTCGTCAGCTGTGTCTGTTGCCAGTGAGGCGGCAGGGTCTGTAGTGTCATCCGTTGCTGATCTTGCTGGAGGAGCGAAGGATTCAATCGGCGAGGGCTGGGATGTCCTAGTGAGCCGGGTGAGCTCTCAGGTATATGGTGCACCTACCCCGACACCATGGTACGAAAATTTGTACGCAGTCGCCAGTGGCTATGCTTCACAGGCCGATGACTTGGCCGTCTCCGCTACCGACGCGATCGTTGATCGGATGGCCGCTGTCTCGTCGCTCGCGGACGAATATGCTGCTTCCGCTAATTCGGCAGCTTCTTCGCAATATGTCGTTGTCAGCTCTCTAGTTTCCGAGCTGATAATCGGCAAAGAGCCCAGCTATACCGAATCTGTTTATTCGCGACTCGCTCAGGCTTATACTACAGGCCTTTCTTCGGCATCAATGATTGGCAGTGCCGCCTCCGCTACAGTTGTCAGTGCTGCAAGCAAGATAAGTGACGCCGCTAGCTCTGGCATTGAAGCAGTTGGTGAAAACATTGCTTCAGCGACAGACAAAGTCAAGGACTCCGTTCAACACGCCAAAGACGAGTTATAAAAGCGATCACTAGTTCTCCCGAATCATGTGAGATTTTATGATATCCCGATATCCAAATCAACAACAAATTTTGACGACAATTAAATCAACGTGCTAATACGGCGCCAATACAGTAACGTGTTCTGAGTTCTACGTCATTTCTTTTTTGACTTTTCTATACCTCCATCTTGCTGAAGAGGACGATCGCATATACCCTTCGCACACCTGTTCGTCTCATGCAATTTTCCCCGACGAACACTAGCTACCAAACAAAGATAATGCCGGCCTATAACATAGGTGACGAAACTGGGCGACATGATGATCCACTACATACCCAGTCTGTCGTGGAATGTAATATCTCGTCAAGGGCGGCGCAAGAACTATTCATTCTGCACTGGAGGCAATCAAAGTAGGAAAGAAGGGATGAGAGCGTGCGATGAATGGGGATCTGGAACACTACATGGGAGTAGGAGGAATGGAATAGGATTGTACGATATTCATGGATCCAACCCTAGCGAGCCATTGCTAAATGAATAATGTTATTGGGGATACAATTATAAAGAGTAATTGTTGTACCTAAATTGGGCTACTTAAGATCATGTGCTTTCGCTCCTAGCGTATGCGGAACGACCAAGTGGAATAAGGCACCCCTTGCCGAAGGAAATTTATGTCATTGGTGTGTTATTTATTCAGAGCATGATTGCTGGTCTAATTCTTTCACGTGATGGTTTGCCAGCTTGGTGTCTGGTTGCCTGCCTTCGCGTTGCTGTATAATTAGAGTGTGCTCAGGTGGGTGCAGCCTTTTCGCGGTGATGATAGGCCGACGATAATGTTCAGCTGATTCTGGGCGGTTTGGTAAGTATTTATTTATTGTAGCTATTGTGAATAGGCGCATTGCGATAGGTCAGGCGCTGCCATTTTGGCTGTTCGTTGTAGTGGAAAGCAGTACGTCGCCATGGAGAGATAGGGGTGTTACGAAGATGTTCACACCAGAGTGGCCATAGCCGCCTATCGCCAAATTCAGTGTTTCTAGGATTCTTTTCACGTAAGCGCAATTAACAAATATTTATCTTTCCTGCCTTGCTAGATTCATAGGGTCAATCTGTTAAGCTGTAACGATAATTCCATTACAGCCGCGAACATACCTCGAGACATCATTATCACAAACTCTATACCTACTTAAGTACTTACTTCTAACAACTACGATGGTTTACGTAAAAGTATAAACTTAAACATAAAGCTAGCTCGCTAGCGCACTTTCATTAATAACAAATTACGTATTCGCAAGTGTTATAAATATTAAGTTTTAAATTCGTAAATAATAAATGTTAATTGTTTAAAAAGTAATATTATTTAAGTTTATATAAGTTATTTTAATAAGCTTTGTTTTAATATAAATTTTTTAAATTATATATATTTATTTAATTTATAAAATATTATATTTTTAAAATTTAAATATTAAAACTATTTAATTAGTTTTAATTATTAATATTTTTTTAATTAAATTAATAATTAGTTTTTAATAATTGTTTTTAATTTATTATAATAAAAAATTATAAAAACTATTACGTGTTTTATTCGAACTTTTTAATTTTTTAATTTTAATTTAATTTTCTGATTTATTTTTTTTCGCGATTATTAATTTTAATATTTCGATAAATTTTTAATATTATAACTTGTTAAAAAACTTCGTAAACCCGTTTATTAAGTTATTTTTTAATTTAATATATCGAAATTTTATATTATTTTTTTTAATTTCGTTATATATATAATAAAAAGTAATTTTAACGTATTTATTTTATTTGTTTATAATAAAAATATTCGATTAATCGATCGTTTTAATATTATTATATAATAAAAAAATTAACTTATTAAATATATAATGTATTTTTATAAAAAAATTCCGGATTTATATTAAATTTTTAATAGTTTTATTTATTATAATATATTTAATTTCCGTCGAGTTTTTCGTTATAATAAATTATTGTTTTATATGTTATAAAATTAATTTTTTAATTATATAAATTATATATCTTATAATCGATTTTTTAATAAAAAAATCCGGCGTTAATAAAGCGTTTATTATTATAAATAATTCGTAGTTTTTATATTTATAATATAAATAATTTTTTAATAAAATTATATATCGGATCGTTAAATTATTAATTCTGCGTAAATATTGTTTTAATTGTTTAATATTATTTATTTAATTATTTGTAAAATTAATTATAAATCGTATTTAAATCGATACTACGAAATAAATATCCGGTTTAATTATTTAAATTAAAAACGTTAATTTTTTAAAAATAAAAATATATTCGAAAACTTCGTTTTTCGATATTATAAACTTTTTTCGTTTAATAATATAATCCGGATTTTAAACAACTATTAATATTAAACAAATTTTCGATTTTATTAATTTAATAATTTATAAAACTTTGTTAATATATTATTTTTAATTTAAAATAACGTTTTTATAAAATTTGTTTTAAATAATTTAAATATTTAAAAGTAAATTAACTTCGTTTAAATCCGTAATTAAAATTACGTTTTTTAAAATTATAATAATTTTTTTAATTCGAATAAATTTTTATTAAATAAAATAAAATTATTAACGTAAAATATAACAATTTTATTTAATATTTCGTTATAATATATAATATCGTTTAATTTTAAAAAATAATAATTATATTTTATTAATAATTTCCGTATTTTAACTTATTATTTATAATTAAATTGTTTAAATTTATATAACAGTTTTATAAATTTAATAATATAATTTAACAATTAATAACAAATTTTTTGTTCCGATTTAAAAATTTCGAAATATTTTATTAATATAATAAAAAACTTTATAAAAACTTTTTAATATAAATTTTTATTAAAATAAACAGTTACGAAATTTAATTAAATAATATATTACTTTTTTAATATAATTAAAACTATTAAAAATTTTTACGAAATAATACAAGTAATTATAATTTTAATATTTTCGTAATCGATACTTTTATATTAAAAAAACTTACGAGTAATAATCCGAACTTTATATTTTTATAATTCTTTAATAAATAAATATTTTTTTTAAAATATTTATTTTTTATTTATTATATAATAATTTATACATTTGTTTTTATTTATAAATTTAAAAATACTACGTTTTAAATTAAACCGAATTTTAATAAATATAATTTTAAATTATGTTTTACGATTTAAATTAATTATAATTTTTTTTAAAATAAACTAATCCGAAATAAACTACTTTATTACGAAAACTTTTAAAAATTTTTATAAATAATTAATATATTTAATTCCGGTTATGTTTTTTAACGCGAAAAGTATAACTTTTTAATTAACGTTTATAATTATAATTTCGTTAATTAAAAAATTTTTACGATTTTCGGAATAATTTTTAATTTCGTATATTAAAAAAACTTTATTAATTAAAATTTTTTTTTTATTAATTTCGTTATTTAAATCGGATAACTTTTTTTTTAACTTATAATTAAATTTAATTTGTTAATAATATCGGGATATTTTAAAAAAACTTATAAATAATAATTTATTGTTATATTTTTTAATAATTAATATTTTTTATTAAAAAACTTTTTTATAATTTCGTTCGAAATATTTTTATTTATAATATTATAATTTTTATTCCGGATATTAATTTAATTAATTTTTTTATAATTACGCTGACGAAAATACTGTTATATTTTTAATAATAATAATTTTATAATTTTTCGTAAATCTGAAAATTTAATAATATTATTAATACTTTTATAAAACGTTATATATAATATTATTAACGTTTTATTTTTATTAATAAATTAAATTTAATAATTATTTATATTTTTATAATTTAAAAAACTATTTTAATATTACGGTTTTTTATTTTTTTAATTATTATTTATATTAATTTATTAATATAAATTATATATTAAGATTTTATAATTCGTAAATATTTTAAATCCGGAATATACGATTTGCTTAATTCGAAATTATCGTAATAAATTTCGTATAAAATTTTTAATTTATTCGATAATAAATACGTTATATTAATTATATATATTATAATAATTAAATTTTAATTTTAAAAATAATTTAATAATTTTATTTATACGAAATTAGTTTTAATTTCCGTTTAAATAAATTTTATAAACTTTTTTATTATATTATTTTAATATTAATTTATAAATAAAAAAATTATAACGTTAATATAATTTTTTTTATAATAATTTTTTAATAATTTTATATTAAATTTATAATTATTATTTATTCGTAATAATTTTAAATTAAATTAATAAATAAAACGTAATAAATATATTATAATAATAATTTTAATTTTATTTTTTGTTTTATAAATTTTATAAATCCGGAATTAATTATAATTATTTACGAAAAAAATATAATATTTAATATTATTTACTGTTTTTAATATAATATTATTAAAATTATTTTATATAATTTTATTAATATAATTTATTTATTCGATAAATTTTTTAAAAATAATTTTTATTAATTTAATTTAATCGTAAATTAAATAAAATAAAAATATAATTTCGTTTATAATTAAATTTATATTAATTATAACTTTAATAATTTATATTAGTTTTTTAATATTAAAATAATATAATTAATAATATTAAATAATTAATTTATTTTTAACTTTTTTTATTATATAATTTTAATTTTTAATAATTATTTTAATTAATAATTTTTTTAATTTGTTAATTTTGTTAATTAATTTTAATTTGTATTTTTATTATATATAAAATAATTTAATTATTAGTTCGGAAAACCCGAATTTTTATAAATAAAAACTACGTTTTTTTATATTAACTATAATTAAAAACTTATTTTTAATATTTTTTAAAATATATTTATTTATATAATTTTTCGCGCGATAAAATCTTTTATTAAAAAAATATTTAAAAAAAACTAAAAAAATATATAAAACGTATTAAATTTTTAATTTTTAAAAATTATTAATTAATATTTATAACTTATAAATTATAATATTTATTTTTATAATAATAATTAATTTATTATTAATATTAATTAAAAATTCGGAATAAGTTTTTTTAAACGATTTTAATTTAAAATTTTTTTTATAATTATTAATTTTTATATTAAACCCCGTATTAAATAAAAAGTTATTATAATATTTAAAAATATTATATACGTTAATAATTATAAT
>MU390451.1:0-25562 GCA_022578715.1 Nemania sp. FL0916
CTGTAGCACCCGGCGGCGCCCCCCTATTTTTTTTTTCTTTTTTTTACTTTTTTTTTACTTTTTTACTTTTTTTTTTTTTTTTATTTCGCCCGTTGTTATCGGGCGGCTTTTTTTTTACTAGTATTATTTTTAATAAACGCGAGTATAAAAAACCGAAAGCGAAAAACGGGTTAAATTTTTTTTCCGGTAAATTAAAATAATGAAATTATTTAATATTACGTGCGGGATTTATTTTTATACGTTATTATTTTTTTATTTTATGTTGTTTTATTTTTAAGTCGGGTATTTTAATAAAATATAAAAATTTCGAATAATTTTTATTATAAAAAAACTAACGAGTATTATTGTTTAATTTTTAATACTATTTAAATAAAAATTATAATTAATAAGTTTCCGTATATTTTATTAACGAAATAAACTTTTTAAATATTAACTTGTTTTTTTATATATTTTTTAACCCCGTTTAAACTCGTATTACGGCGTAAAAAGTTTTAATATATAAAAACTAAACTTTTTAATAAATAATTATATAATTTTAACCCGCCTAATATACCCGCCCGTGCGTTTTAAAATAATTTTAATATACTGTTATATTTTTTAACGTAGTTAATAATTTAATACGCGGCAGTATTTTTTAACGTATTAAAAAATAACCGGTTTAAAACACGTATTACGATTTATTTTATAATATTTATTTTATAACAATTATTTATAATAAACTTATTTTATAAAAAATAAACTTTAAAGGTTTTTTTTTTTTTTTTTTTTTTTAATTTTTGTTTTTTTTTTTTGTTTTTTGTTTTTTAATTTTTTTTATTAATCCCGTTTTAAACGGGCGCGAGTATAAAAAATCAAAACAAAAACGGGTTTATTTTTAATCAATCGTAATAATAAAACTATTTTATTATTTATAAAACTTTTTCTTATAATTAAATCGTTTATAAAAATTTAATTTTACGCGTGTTTAAATTATAATACGCGAAATATTACCGGGCGGTTTCGTGTTTAATAACGGAATCGTTAATTAAAATATAAAGCCGAAATTTATTCGTATTTATTTATAACGTATAAAAAATATTACTACGTTTTAATATAAATTTTAATTTAAAAACGTTTAATTATTATTTAATAAATAATAACGTTATAATATTACTAGGTCGGATAATTATAAAAACTAATTATTTAAATTAATAGTTTTTTTTATATTAAATTAAATTGTTATTATAATAAAATTATTAATAAAATAAAACTAATTTATTTTACGATAATTTAAACTTAGTTTACGTTTTTTATTTATTTTTACCGGGTTTGTTTTAAATATTTTTTCCCGGAGTTTGTTTTATTTTTTATAAAATAGTTTTACGTAATACGTTTTTTACGCGTTTTAAGTTATAAGTTTTTTTTAAACAAACGCGGTTTCCCGCGGAATTAATATGTTTTTTAAATAGTTTTTTTTGTTTTTCGGGGGAAGATTATTTATATTTTATTATACGTTATACGGGCTTTCGAAAAATTACTTTTATAAAGTTCTGCTCGGGATTAATATAAACAAATCGAAATAAACTGTTTTTAATTTTTTCCGAACTAAGTTATATTATTATATAATATTTTATAATAAATTATAATTATAATCGATTAATTAATACAACTTTTTTTACCCGGGAAAAACTTAATTATTTTTATTAAAAAAAAGTTTAATAAATAAATAATTTAACGTTTATTAAATTTTGTTTTAATATAATAAAAAAAGCCGATATTAAAAAATTAAAAAACGACGTTATTATAAACGTTTAATTATTATAAATTAGTTTTTTTTTATTAATTATTATTAGTTTTATTAGTTTTTTTTTACGTAAAACTTTAATTAATAGTATTTTTTCGAATAAAAATAACTCGTATTTTAAACTAAAGCTGTCCGAATTCGATAACGATAATTAATATTTTAATAAACGTTAAACCGTTTAGTTTTATTACGAAAAAATTAAATCGGCTACGGATTGTTTTTATTTTACGGATTTTTATTTATATTAACGAATATATCCGCTAGAACGTTATTTCGAAAAATAATACCGTAAGTTTAATAAAAGTTCCCCGTATTTAAATATTTTATTTAACGTATAAAATACGCGTTTGTTATTAAAAACGCAGATATACGATAACGTTATACGTTATATATTAAATTAAAACGTTTTTATTAAAAAATTTTTAAAACGTTTTATAATTTTTATTTTTATAATAACTTTTTTAATATTTTTAATTTTAAATTTTAAAAGATTAAAAAATCGATAAATTATATTTTTATAATTTATATTTATATTAAAAATTAAAATTAAAAAAACTTTTATTTTTTTATTTTATTAAAATTTTTTGTTTTTTATAAGTTTTTTTTTTAAATATTTACGTTATAGTTTAACGGATATACCGTTTTAATTAAACTTTTTATTTAATAATATTTTTAATCCGGGTTAACCCGCAAAAAACTTTAAAATTAAAAATTAAACGAAAATCTAGCCCCGTTTTATTAAATAAATAAAAAAACAATAAAAATAATAATATTTTATTAATATTAAAGTTTTTATTTATTTTATATTTTTTATATTTTTTTATAATATTAAATTAAAATTAAACTTAATAAAGTTTTTTTTTTATTAATTTTATTAAACCCGTTTTTTTAATTATAATTTTATTAAATAATAAATAAAAATAATAAAAATTTTATTAATTTATTTATACGTATTATTAATTAAATAATAAAATATTTAATTATTTTAAAAATTGTTATAAATATACGTTTTTTAATAAATTATTAAATTATATTTTAAACTTTTTTATTAAATATTATAACGCGGGAAATGTTATAATATATTTATTTTAAAATTTATTAATATTTAATCGTTAAACTATATTTATATTTTAATTTATAATAATTTATAATTAATAATTATTAATCCCGAAACGTAAAATTTAATTGCGGATTATTTATTAATATATTTTCGTTGTTTTTATTATTTTTTAAGTTATTATTCTAGTGTTATATTTTATTTTTCGACGAGTTGTAATAAATAAAAACTTTAAAAAGTTTTCGTAATTTAACAATATTATAGTTTAAAAGGGTAAAACTAGTTTAACCCCCTAGTATTATTAATAATCGTTTTTTACGTTATTTAATTTTTATTTCGATAATTATTAACAAATTTTTAAAATATTTATTTAAATTATAATTATTTTTATTATTTATTCGAGTTTAATTAAATTATTTTATTTTAATATTTAAAATATTAAATAAAAATTATATTATATTAATATTATTTTTTAATTATTATAATATTATGTTTTAATTAAATAATTAGATTTTTTTTATTTATATTAATTTTAAATTAATTATTAATTATACGCCGGACGGTTAAAATTTATTAAAAACGTTAAAATTTAAATATTAAAAATTACCGGCCGGTTATTTAATTAATAACGATTTATTTTTAAACCGTCCGTTAAAAGTTTAACGTGTTTAATTTTTAAAACTAATTTTTTTTTTCGAGATTACGGATTTATTTTACCGATTTGTTTTTTATATTGTTTTATTAATTAAAAGTTGTTTATTTTAAAAGCTTATTATAATTATAAATTCGATTTACTTTAAGAATTATTTTTTCCCGCGGATTTTTAAAAAACGTTAAAAACGCGCCGGATTTAATAAAAATATTAAGTTTTTTTAATTATTAAACTTTAGTTCTGAATAAACCGATTTTAAAATAATAAATTATTAAAAAAAAAAATTTTTATTTAAAGTTTTTGTTATTATTTTCGCGTTTAATTATATTACCGCGTAAAATTTAAATTTAAACGTCGGAATATTAATTAGTTTTTTTTTTATTATACGGAATACGAGTATTTATTTTAAAACAGAACTTTTTTATAATTTAAAATCGGTTTATTTATATTTAACTATTGTTTATATAAAACTTTTTTTTATTTTAATTTTTTAAGTTTTTATTAAAATAATTATTATTTATAAATATAATATTATTAATATCGTATTATAATAAAAAAAAATAAAAATTTTAAAACGATTTATTATTATTAAAATTTATATTAAAAACTATTCGATTTAAATTTACGTTTTAAGTTTTATTATTAATTTTTACAGCCGTTTATTTTTTAAAACATCGTTTTTATTTTAAAAACGAAATATAAATAAAACGTTTAAATGTTATTTATTTTTAAAATTAATATATTCGATAAATAAATTATTATATAGTTTTTAATAAATTCCGATTTTTATAATTATTATTTTATTATTTAAATATATTAATATTTTTTATAATATTTAATAAACGTTTATTCCGGTATTTTAACCCCGCGTTTGGTTTATCCCGTATCGTTAGTTTTATTTATTAACAATAATTTATTAATATTAATATATTTAAATATTTACGTTTAATTAAATAATAAAAACTTTTTATATATTTAAAATTTAAAAATAAATAAAAATTAAAAAACGTTTTCGAGTTTTTAATTATTCGTTTTATTTTATAAAACTAAAAAATAATATTGTTATTTTAAAAATTTTTTTAATAATAACTAATTATTAAATAATTCGATAAATCTTTCGTTTTTATATATAAATTTAACGATCGATTTATACGTTAAAACTATTACGAGCTTTTATTAAAGTTTTTTTCAATTTTATTTTATTTACGTATAATTTATTATTTTTTAAATTTAAATAATTATATTTTTATTTAAATTTATCCGAAAATATTAAAATTAATCGATAATACGTTTATAAAAGTTTTCGTTTACGTTTATTTTTATTACGCGTAAAAATTTAACATTTAAATATTTATATAAATATTCGATTTTTTAATCCGTGTTTTAAAACAAATTGTTAACGATTATTATATTAGTATTTTTATAAAAACGCGGTTTTCGGTTTCCGTAAAAATATTATACGAAAAGTTATAATATTCCCGGAAAAGTTACGTTTTTTAAGTTTTTATTTTTTTATTAAAATTAATATTAATTTCGATTTAACGAAATATACTAGTAAAAATACCGGATAATTTATTAAAAGAAAATCTAATCGTAAACGTTTTTTTTTAATAATTTTATATATTATTTAACTTTTTTTTTAAAATATTTTTTATTTTTTAATTATTTTATTTATACGTTATTAATTTTTAACTAATATTTAATTTTAAAAAAAATTTATTTTTTATTTAAAATAATATTTTTAAATTATTTGATTTGTCGAAAAAGTTTTATAAAAATTTAATTATTAATTATATAAAGTTTTTATTTTTTAAAATGTCCCGTTTTAAAAAACTGTTACGACCTAACAAGAGGGGAATGGCCCGTTGGCAAGCCTAGCGCGGGGAATGGAAGAGTACACCTCGAAGGATGCAATATTGAGGTATGCATCGGTCGGGGTGCATAATCACGTGATAGCTCACTGGCTCACGGTGATCCAAGCTTACTAGCTCACGGTAATCCAGGCTTATTAGCTCACGGTAATCCAGGCTTACTAGCTCACGGTAATCCAGGCTTACTAGCTTACAATGATCCAAAAGGAGGTCAGTACGGAAAAAAGTAGTTAAAGTCTCTTTATATAAACACTTATTTATTCTTATATTTAATTACTCGTTTTTAATCTTTAGTTTTTAATTTAAAACTATAGTTTAAACTTAGATACGAATATAATTATTAAATTACTTTTAAGTACATTTTACTAAACAAGTAGTAGGAATATTATTAAACCTTTTTTACGGATATTATTAACAACTTTATTATTACCTGTAAATTAAAACCCCGATACTGTTTTTTATATCCGATGTATTAAAATATAAGAAGTCCGTAATATTTTAAAAACTTTTTAATTAATAAGACTTAATATAACAAGCGGATACGAGTATAAAAAACCTTAGTAATAACGAGATTACCGATAAGCTTTTAAAAAAGTATACTTCGAAAATTTCCGTTATTAATAAAATTAAAAAACTAATGTTTTAAAAAATAAAACACTAATAAAATAAAATTATAAGACTAAAAACCCGTAAATAAGAAACAAAAAAATAAAAAGCTTAGTTAAACATATTAAAAAATAAGTAATTAGTACTTATTGTTAAAAAAACAAAGGCGGCACAACTAATCCAAACACTACTACTACAAGAAACAATAGTAGTTTAGAGCTAGGAACTACAACTAGAACTAATTATACTTAAAGCGGACTTAAAAAACGAGAACAAGGGTAAAACAGACGAAAACAAAAAAAACGAAACAAAAAGTAAAAAAGAAGAAAAAAAAGAAATAAAACAACTTGAAACATTTAAAACAACAAGTTAAAAAACACTAATTACTCAGGCAATCCAAAAACCTAGAACTTAAACTTCTAATCTAGCTCTTGTTAAATTATTTAAAAACTTACTATTAGAAACGATACTTCCAACTCTAACTCCTGTTAAACTTAGTTAAACTTTAACAATTGTAAAAATTACAAATAAACTAAAAAAAGACCAACTTAAAAGAACACTACTACCACCTCTACTACTATTAAAATCAAACATTATGTTTAAACTACTTAACTTTAAAAGTTTCAAATTAACATTCCTAAAATCGTATAATAAATCAACAGAAATAAAGTCTTTTTTGATCTAAGTTAGACTTTATTTAAAATAATATACAACAACGATTACGAACGAAAACTTGAAAATAATAGTAGTTTCTTAATTTTTAACAGGAACTATATTAGAATAGTTCCAACTTATACTAAAAGACTTTTTAAAAGTATCGTTTTTAATAAAATTGAAACCCGAGACTAAAAAGATCTTTAAAAAGTACGAGAACTTCGAGAAAAAAATAAAAGTTTTGTTCGGGGATACAAAGAAAACCGAACAAATAAAAAAGCAACTTTATCGACAACGACAGACGAAAAATATTACAAGTTACGTTATAGAATTTAAAAGACTAGTTGCAATTTTAGGATTGCCGGAGGCAGTTCTATTCCACCCTTTCTATAATAAATTAAAAAGTTAAGTTAAAAACGACTTATACAAACAAAATAAGCCGAAAGAATTTAACGAATATATTAAAAATACGATAATAATCGACCGACGAAATTTTAAAAAATTCGTCGAAAAAAAAACCGAGAAAAGAAAAAATACAAAAAACGATAAACCCGACTCGAAAAAAGTTAAAATTGTTTAACGACAACTTGCAAAATTAAGACAAACGTTATTATAACGAGACTTGTCCTAAGTAAAATGTTTTAATTATAAAAAAAAAAAATACTACGTAAAAAAATATCGATTAAAAAAAAAAAATATAAAGTTATAAAAAAAAACAGGCAAATATCGACGTAAAAGAATTTTATAATCGAAACAAGCAAAAAATACAGATATATAATCAGATTCGGAATTAAAACCCTCGGAACAAATATAATCTGCCCGAGTTAAAAAATTCGAAAAGTAAGAATTTTTACTCGTAATTATAAACATAAACTAAGGCGAGGATTTTAAAAAAAACGACTGCTTAATTTATAACAGTACGATTAAAAAAACTTGCAATTATTACCCAGGAACAGAACGCTTACTGGAATAAATCGACAAAAGATGTATGTACTATATCTAACTACAAAAATGCGAGTTATAACACGTAAATACGGAAAAACTAACTCTGGATCGGTTAAAAGTTATAACCGAATATAAATACAAAAAGTGTTTATTAAAAAAAATTTACTTTACACATTTAAACAGCGAACAATTATAAAACGCTAAACAAAAAAGATACAGTTATAATATTTAACGCGTTTATTTATTTTATAACAACGAATAAAAAACAAAATCATTATTTATAAAATCAGAATTAATTAAAAAAAAAGCTAGACTCGAGAAAAAAAAACGTAAGAACTAGCCCGAAAAAGAACAATGTTTACAAAATATCCCGGAATACGAAATAAAATAATACGACTATTAAACAGATAAAAAAATAATTAAAAACATAATAACAAAAGCTATTTTTAAAAAAAAAGTAAAGTTAGAATTTTTAAAACCCAGTCGTTAAGAAGATTTTAAAAAAGTTATTTTCGAAACGATCTAAAACATAAACGGAAATTTAAAACAAAGACAGATGATTTACGATATTTTCCGAACTAAAAAAACTATAAAAATAGGAATAAGTACAACTACTGGACCAGTTTAGCCCGACTTAACGACCTACTTAATAACGGAAAGTTACTATTATAATAACACTTTTATAATATCCGAAGATCTCGTTAACTTATTACACGAACAATACTACGAAATATTTTAAACTTGTTATATAACAACAAAATGTAAAAAACATTTAATAAAAAAATTATTAAAAGAATAGTTTTTTCGACGGATTAATAGAATGTTAATAACGACTTTATATTTACGTAAAAAAGTCGGAGTTTTAACTATTAAGTTACGCGATAAAAAAAAAAAATACGCCGTATTTAAAAAAGAATCTAATAATAAAACAGATCTGTTTAACGTATTTTACTAAATTTTAATCGAAAAAAACAACAAATGTATATACGAGGAAATTCCCTTTTATAAAATACTACTTAGAGCATGTCCGGAACACCCTAAAACTAACAAAAACAAAACGGCGATCGAGATAAGATGTATATGTTATATTCCGATACTATGTACGATATACAGCGAAAAATTCATGTTATATCTTGGACAGATATAAAAAACTAGCGTAGAATTACTATATAGATATAAATGTTTAAAAGTACAATTTTACGACAAAATACTACGAAACTGTAAAAAACATCCGTATATTATACTTAATATAAAAGTTATATTAAACGGATGTATATATAATATTAATAAAATAATTTGCGAATTATACAAAAATTTAAAACTTTTACCGATAGTATAAAAAACATTTGAGCCCCCGGTACCGAAACAACTACCCCGGCCCGGTCGAACTATATAAAAAAGTTTCGGATACCCAATATCGAATTAATATAAATATATAAACGACAAATATATTAAACACGTTATATTAAAAGCTAAAGTATAACGGATCGTATTAAAACAAAAAAAGAAAACAAAAAATATAAAAAGTTCTCGTTAATAAAACAACAAGTAATTAAAAACATTAAAACTTTACAGCGAACAATTATTAAAAAAAACAACCAAATTAAAGTTGATTTAAAACATAATAGACGAAAATATTATATTATAATTAACTCGGGAGCACAAATAAACGTGATTTTTTTTAAAATAGTAAAAAAAGATAAAATATTTTAAAAGTATAAAACAAAATTATATCGACTTATAATGTTTAATAACAAAACATCTAGTTACAATAACGGTCGCGTATTTAAAAAAATACAACTACTCGATATTTTTATACAAAAATACAAAAAACGAATTGTATTAAATATTACCGACATTTTTAAATACGACATTATTTTAAAAATACTATAGCTAGAAACTAACGACCTAGTGATTCGATAAAAAGATAAAAAAATAAAATAGAAAACGAAACGACTTTATAAAATAAGCAAAGAAAAAGAGCACCTTTTTTTTATTACGGTGTTTAAAAAATATTATATATATAAAGAACTATTCTAAAAAAAAAAAAAAAGCGAACTTTTAAAACATAGATTATAAAATTATTAGATACTTTTGAAAAAAAAATACTAACTATAGTTATATTAGATATATTTTATAAGACTAGATAAGTTAAAAGTACTATAGGAGTACTTATAGAAAAATAAAACACGAGGATTTCTGCGAGAATCGAAATCATTTACTAAATACTTAGTAATAATAGTACTTAAAATAAAAAAAAGAAAACTAATATACGACGAAAAAAGAAAACAAATATAACGAACAATAATAAACTTTAAACTATTAAACGTTATTATTATACTAGATAGATATTTAATTTTTTTAATAGTTACGATACAAGAAAACATTAGTTAAATACGATAATATATTACGTTCGACATATTAAATAGATATTATTCGATACGTATAACGAAAAGAAAAAAGTAAAAAATAATTATACGTATAATTTATAGATTATATAAATACACGGTTATATTTTAAAAACTACGAAATACGTTTATAATATTCTAACGTATGATAATAACTATTTTACAAAAATATTTAAACAAGTTTATGTTTGTTTATTTAAATAATATATTAATTTATTTAAACATTTTTAAAAAACACAAATAACATATAAACGTAGTATTAAAAACATTATAAAAAAACAAATTACGATTAAACCCGAAAAAATGTACCTAGTATTAACAAAAAGTCAACTTTTTAAGATTTATAATCACTCCAGGAGAAATACGAATCTAACAAGTAAAACTAGAAACTATACGAAATTAAAAGATTTTAGATCTAACGACTACTAAAAATATTAAAAAAATCTTTAGATTTATAAACTACGTCCGAACTTTAATTAAAAATTACAATAAATACTCCCGACACTTGTTAAAATATACAACAAAAAAGTATAAAAAGAAAAAGTTCTTAATAAACAAAGAAATTAAAGAAATATTTAAAAAACTAAAAGAAAAAATCACATCCGACCCGATATACAAACTCCCGAACCTTTTAAAAAAAAAAAGACTCAAAGTGGATGTTTTAAACGGAATTATCGTAAAAGTACTCGAACAATTAGAAGATAATAGAAAATAACACTTTGTAATATATTATTTTAAAACGTTGCGAAACGTTGTACTTCGCTACCTAATATTAAACAAAGAATTTTTTACAATTATTACAGGACTTAAAAAATAAGAGCCGTTTTTAAAAGGAACTACGGAACCTTTTGAAATCTACTTAGACTATAAAAACCTAACATTTTTTATAACTTTACAAAAGATTAACAAACGATATAAGAATTAAATGGATTATTTTTCTAAATTCAATTTTAAAATACTCTATATTAAAAGGAAAGAGAACGTACAAATAGATATTTTTAACCGACGAAAACAAAAAAGATTTAAAATTTTAAAACAAGATGTACAAATATTATACTTATAAAAAAATAAAAAATTTCGATTACAAACTATTTTTAAAAATATTAATAACTACTTGTAACAAAAGATTTAAAATATATATAATAACTAAGAGTTCGAAAAATTGCACAAATATAATAGAACTAGATTAAACAAGTTAAAATATAAAAAGAAAATATACTTACTAGAGTTAATACGAAACAAGTTTATTAAAGAATTTTACGAACACTTATTGTACGGATATTAAAAAGTAGTTAAAATAGCAAAACGACTACAAAAAAAATATAACTTTCTAGGACTTTAAAAAACCGTTAAAATTATTGTTAGGAATTATAACGTGTATAACAAGTTTAAAATAGTACGACATAAACTTTATAAACTTTTACAACTAACGTAAATATTAAATTAAATATAATATATTATTATATAAGACTTTATTATCGGACTATTATAATTAATCGATTTAGTTATTAAAATTAAATACGACATTATATAAGTAATTATAAACCGATTTACGAAATATAAGTACTTTTTATTTTTTAAAACAAACGCGACTGTTAAATAGTTAACGTACGTATTCGTTAGATACTATTTTAATAAGTATAAAGTGTTAAAACGAATTATATTTGATCGAAACAAGTTGTTTATTTTTAAGTTCGGAAACAGTTTTTTTAAACAGATAAGTACTAAGTTTAAATTTTTTACAGTTTATTATTTTTAAACGGATAAACAGATTAAACGGTTGAACTAGACGTTAGAATAATACTTGCGAAATTATATCAACTATTAGTAAAATAACTAGGTAGAACTATTTTTTACTGTTTAAATTACGTATAATATTTCGGTAAATAAAAACATAAACATGTTTTTTTACGAAACAGTATACGGACGTTAAACTATTTTAAAAAAACCCGAAAAAACGTTAATAAAAGCTCTTATCGTTATAATAATTGTACTTAAAGTTAAAATAATAACTATAAAAATTAGAACTTTTTAAACAAAGTTATAAATATACTTATAATTTTTTTAACATAGGATAACGGAATATTATAATAAAAAGAGAATCGAAAGATTAATTCTAACGAAAAAAGATAAAGTTTATTTATTACGACAAAAACAAAACGCTATTTTAAAAATCTTACAAATTAAAACAAAACGACCAAGTAATAAATTGAACTTTAAAAAACTTAACCCGTTCAAGATTAAAAAGGTTATTTTGTAAACTAACTATGAACTATTATTATTTAAAATAATACGAATATATTAAATTTTTTATATTTTTTTACTCGAACTAACGTTAAATAATGTTTTATTAAAAACTTAATTTGAAATAGAAACCGATTAAAACATGTACGAAATAAAAAAGATATTAAATTTTCGTTAGAATAATAATACACTCGAGTATTTCGTTAAATAAAAGAATTACCTATATTTAAACAATATATAAGAGTTTAAAAAACATTTAAAAACGGCCGCCGAAATTATAACTTAGTTCTATTAGCGATATTTTGATCGACCGAGACCAAAAACACGGGATTAATTAAAAAAACGTCGAAAGTAGCTTAATTAAAATTAGATATAATAGTAAAGGACGGTTCGGCTAAAGCGGAGGCTTTTGTTACACTGTATTCTTCTATTACATGTTCCTCTTTTTAAGTGCGTTCCGTTTCGTCTATTTTATCTAACGATTAAAAACTACGGTTAATAAACGTTATTATACGGGAACGAAAGAATTCTTTTTAACAACGGAAGCGGGATAAAAAGGTTAAAGTTTTATTAGATTTTTAATAAGCTCGAAAAAACTTAAACTTAGTTATTTTTTTTTCGGAACGCAACCGACGAAATTCTTTTTATAAAATATTAACAGAAGTTAAAAAGATTTTAAAACTATTATAAAGGCGGCCGGTACGAATATATTTTTTATAACGCGATACATTTTTTATTATTTTACAAAGTAAAAAACGATCGAAGTATCGAGAACAAAGTATGATTTTAAAATTTACGTTTTTAAAAAAAGCGGCGAAAACGACACGTTATAATGTTTTAAAAAAAAGACCTGACTTTCGAATGCGGTTAAACATCGTAAGGACGATCAGGGAAAGTATAACTTATAAAAAAAGAATATTATTAAAATAATAATCTTAAAAAAAGAAAGATAATATTACGATTTAACAAAAGGGGAATAGCCCGTTAACAGGTTTAACGCGGGGAATAAAAAAGTATACTTCGAAAAATGTAATATTAAAATATATATCGGTCGGAGTATATAATCACGTGATAATTTACTAGTTCACGGTAATCCAAGCTTACTAGCTCACGGTAATCCAAGCTTACTAACTTACGGTAATCCAAACTTACTAGCTTACGGTAATCCAAGTTTACTAGTTTATAATAATCTAAAAAAAAGTTAGTACGGAAAAAAGTAGTCAAAGTTTTTTTATATAAATATTTATTTATTCTTGTATTTAATTACTCGTTTTTAATCTTTAGTTTTTAATTTAAAACTACAGTTTAGATTTAAATACGAATATAATTATTAAACTACTTTTAAGTACATTTTATTAAACAAGTAGTAAGAGTACTATTAGACCTTTTTTACGGATACTGTTAACAACCTTATTGTTATTTGCAAATTAAGACCCCGATATTATTTCCTATATCCGATGTACTAAGATATAGGAGGTCCGTAATAAAAACTCGGAAAATACCGCGTTAAAAATATTTTTTATAAAATATAACTTAAACTCGAAAGTTAAATTTTAAATTTAAATTATTACCATTTTATTCGTTATTATTAAAACAATTTTTATTAGTTTTTTTTTGTTTATTAATATGTTTAAATTTAACGAATATTTTTATTTAATCCGAAATTAATTTAAAAAATTAAAACGTTTTATAATAAAAAACTAGTATTAATTACGGGCGAAATAAAGATTTATTATATTTAAAATACGAACCGGTTTTATTATTTATTTTAAAAAATTATTATATTGATAAGTTTTTAAGATTAAATAATAAAAATTTAAAAAATTAAAATAACGCTCGAATAAATATATTTATTAAAATATTAATAAGCGTAATATACGTTTAAAAATTCGATAATTTATTAAATTTTATAATTTATATTACGTATTATATTTTGTTACGTTTTTTATTAATATTAAAATTAAAAAATCTGTTGTTAAAAGTTTGAACGTATTCGGTTAAATTTTTAATTTATTAATTATAATTAAAAATTTAAATGTTATCGCGTGAACTATTAACAAAATAAACCGCCGAAATAACGCGTAATAAATTCGTTAAAGTTTTAAAAATTACGAGAATTTTATAATAATCTTTCCGTTAGTTTATTAACGGAAACTTTATTATAATTTTTATTTTTTTTAAATAACCGAGTTTAAATAATTTTCCGGTTTTAAAATATTATTACTAATTTTTTTAAACTAGTTCAAAAGTTTTATTAAATTATTTAATTAATAATAATGACAGGCAATATATATAAAAAAGAAAAATATAATTAACGTAAATTAATAATTTATATTTATTAAAAATTTTTCGTTAAAAAATAATAATTATAATATTTTATTTTTAATATAATAAAGTTTAATAAAATTATTTAAATATTTTTATTAAAAAAAGATTCGTTATTTTTATTAATATAACGCGCGTGCGGTTTAAAATATTTAAAAATATTATAAACTTATTATTATATTTAATTTTTACTCGTTTAAACAAATAATTTTTTTAAAAAACTAACGCGTTATTAAAATAACACGGGTTATTTAACAAGTAAATACTTCGTTCGTTATTATAATTAAACAAACAAATTATTTTATTAATTAAAAACAATTATATATTATTATTTATAAAATTAAAAAAAAGTTTTTAATTTATTAATTTTTATTATATTTAAACTTAATAAGTTTTTCCGTGTTAAATTAAATTAAATTATAAACTTTTATTTTAAAAACTTTAATATTATTATAACACGAAGTTATTTATCGGCGTTTTAATTAACGGGCGGATTTTATTTTAAATATATCGTATATATATTTATTCCCGTTAAATTTTTAAATTTTTATTATTCCGAAAAGAAATATTTAATTACGGATCGTTTATTATATTATTATTAACGTTTTTATTATTTTTAAAATTATTGTTTTAATATTATATTTCGTTTTTTAATAAATTATAATAATTAATATTTTAAAATTTTTTTATAATTTAAAAATATTATTAATAAATATTAACTAATTTAATTATAAACGGTTTATTAGTTTTTTCGAACAAATTATTCGGAATAAAATAAAATTATAATTTATTTTTAATAATACTTTTTTATTAATTTTTTTAAGTTTTAATTTTATAATTATATTTTTTTAAAACTTAAAAATTTTAATTTTTCGTAAAATATTAAACAAGTTAAAAAATAATATCGTTTAATTTTTAATTAATATAATTTATAATTAAAATTACGATAATATTTAATCGTTTTCGATTTTTTAATTTTTGTTTTTAATTAATAAAAATATTTTTAATAAATATTTTCGTAATAATTAGTTTTTAATAAATTTAAAAATTTTATTTTTAATAATTAAATATTAATATTTTTAATTATTTTTATTAATTATTATAACGGTTTTAAAAACTAATAAAATAAAACCGTAACGTTTTATTTTATTATTTTATATTAATATATTTAAATATATATTTGTTTTTAATATTTTAATTTTTTTATAATAAAAGTTTTAATTTTTTATTATATTTAATAAAAAATATAAAACTTTTTAAAAAAAAAACCCCGGCCGGACTAATATATATAATAAAACTGATTAATTAATTAAATTTAAAGTTTAATTACGAGTTTTTTAATTATAATAATTTTAATATACGTTATTAAAATTAAAATTACCGCGGTTATTAATATTAAATTTGTTTTTTAATTATTTTTCGTTAAAAAATTTAAATTATATTTATTTTAATAATAAAATTTAAAAAAACTTTATATTAATATTTATTATTATTATTTTTCCGTATCGAGATTAAATAATTTACGCGTTTGTTATTTTTTTTAAATATAATAACCGTTTTTTAAACTTTTTTTTTAAAATCGAGTTTTAATTTTTTATTACTCGTTATAATTATAATAAATTAAAACTTTATTATCGAAAATTAATAAAATAAAAATTTAAATAAATTATTATTAACGTAAAATTATACGATTTAAAAAGTTATTATAAATTATTTAAAAATTCCGAAAAATATTAATTTTTAATTTAATAAATATATTTTTTTATAAATCGGAATTTTTAACATATATTAATTTTAAAATTATTATAATTATTTAAATAATAAAATATTATTAAATAAATAATAATTAATTTAATAAATTATTTATAATTTTATTATATAATTATTTATATTTAAATATATATAATTTAATTTTTAAAATAAATATATAATTATTAATAAAATTAATTAAATAATTATTATATATTAAAATTAATTAATTATATTTAATAATAAAACGTTATAAGTAATAATTAAATAATTAAAATAATATTTATAACGTTTTATTTTTTTTTAATTTTTTTTTTATATTTTTTAAAATATTAATTAGTTATATATATTATTTGTTTAAAATAAACTTATAATAAAAAATAATAAAACATATAAATTTTAAAAAAAATTTTCTAATTTAATAATATAAATTATTAAAATAATATTTCCCGATTTTTAATTATAAAAATTTAATTAATAATTAATTATTTATAAAAATTATATAATATTATTAATATAAAAAATACGCCCGATAATTACAGCGTATTTTAAATAATAAAAATTATAATAATTTTTTTAAAAAAATTAATATTTTATTATATTTTAATAATAATTAAATATAAAACTTAAAAAAATAAAAAAATATAATAAATATTTTATTAACGCGGAATTAAAAAAATTTTAAATTATTTTATAAAAATAAATTTATAAAAGTTTAAAAATAATAATATTAAATATTATAACTTGTTAATTTTTATTAAAATAAATATTAATAATTTATTAAATTTTACGTTTTTTATTAATAAAACAAATTTATTAATTAATAATTCGTTTTTTTATATATTTTTTAATTTTATTTAAAATTAAAATATTAAAAAAAAATTTACCGCGTAATAATACGGTTTTTTTAATAAATAATTATACGTAATTAATTTATTTAACTAGTTAACTTATAAGTTTTAAAATAATTTAAATATCGTATATATTACCGTTTTTTTATAAACTGTATTTTATTACGTTTTATTATAACGTATTTTTTTATTTTATTATTTATTATATTATTTAATTATATTATTACATTGTTTAATAAATTACCGCGTTTTTAAATTTATAATTAAATTATTTAATTTATTTTTAAACGATTTATTACGTTATTTATTTTATTGTTACGTAGTTTTATATATTATTTAATATATAATTACGTTTTTTAATTCGTATATTTACGCGTTAATAAATAATTAATTATTTTATTATATTATATAATTTACTTATACGTTATATATTTATTCGCGAAACTTTTTTTTATACGAAATTATACGTATATAAAATAAAACGTTAAAATTACGATTTAATATAAAAAAATACTTTTATTATATTAACGTTATTTTTATATTAATATTAACGTTTTTTATAAATTAAAATAAATTAAAATAAAAAAAGATTTAATAGTTTATTTTTTAAATATTATAAATTCAATACGGATAAATTAATATTACGTTAAAATATAATATATAAATTAATATTAAAATAATTAAATTTATTTATATTATAACATTTTTTTTTAATTATTAATATTTTATTATTATAAAAATATCCGTGTTATTATACAATAAAGAATTAAATAAAAACATTTTTTATTTTTTTATGTTTTAATATAAAATAATTAAAAATTATTTTATTTTTAAACTGTTTTTTTTTAAAAAAATTGTTTAATATTATACGTAATTATAAAAACCGATTAAAATACGTTTTTTTTTATTTTCATTTTAAAATTAAAAAAAAAATTCGAAATAAAAACGAACGTATAATTAAAAAAAAAAAATTATAATAATAAATTACAACGTATTTATATATAATAATATAAATATTAAAACGATGAAAATTTTTATTATTTTAATATATAAATATAAACCCGTTTAATTATTTTTATATAAAAATTAAAAATTATATAATATTATAATTTATAATAAAAGTTTTTAAAACATTTTATAATAATAATTTATTAAATATTCTTGTTATATTAATATTCGCATTATTATATAATAAAAAATAAATAAAAAAGTTTGTTCCGTTTTGTTTTTTAAAACTTATAAATAATATTATCATATTATAATAAAATTTAACTTTAATTTTTAATTTAAAATAAAAAATAAAACGAGAAAAACGAGAAAAACGAAATAATATTAATATAATTATACGTTTTTATTAAAACGAACACGGGTTATTTAAATAAAACATAATATATTTATTATTAAAACTGTTTTTATATAATATATTATTATATATATATAAAATAAAATAATTTATAAAATATTAAGTCTGTATTATTAGTTTTATTAATTTTAACGTTATTATATAAAAAAAAAAAAATAAAAAAGTTTTTTACGTTTTGTTTTTTAAAATTAAAAATTAAATAAATAACTTATAAAAAAAAATAAACCTTGTTTTTTTAAAACTTAAATATATTATAACTTATTTAATATAATCTTATTTGTTTATTTTCGTTAGCACTTCTTACCCTGCAGCCGGCTCACCCCGGGATCGGCTTACCCTGCGGGAGCCCGGGAGCGCTTTCTATTAAAATCGGGAGGCTAGTAAAGCCGGTAACTAGTACTTACGCCTTACACCTGTTTGTTATATATTATAAAATACTTTTTACCCCTTGTATATACTTAGTATTCTTTATATTTTATTTAATATATACGTATAACTTTATATTTAACAAGTTATAAACCCGGAAATTTATAATAATTATTATATTATTTTTATATTTTTTTAACACTTATTACACTTTTTTCAGTATTATAAAACTGTTTATTATTTTTATTAAAACTATAATGTTAAAAAATAACCTTATACTGTAATAAAAGTTATAAATCTAATAAAAACTAATCGAGATAACTTAATTATACTAATATTCTAATATTAACTAATTATTATATATTTTAACTTATTATTTACAACTATATAACATTATTTTTTTTACCGAAAATTAACTTATTTATACTTTGTAAATATATTATAATTAATCTATTACAGCTTTTTTACTACTATCGAAACCATTATTTAAATTTAATAAAAAACAACAACATATAATCCTCGTATTTATATAAATATCGATAGTTTTAAAATTAATCGCGTTTTTTTAATAATAACACGATTTGACTTACGAAAATAAACAATAATAACAAAATTACTTCCTTTTAATTAAAACAAAACTCCGATCAACTTGAAAACTCGGCCGAATTTCGAAAAAAAAATCGTTTATAAAAAAATAAAAACCTTTGAAATATAATTTTAAAAACTGTTTTTTAATTCTATTAATATATTATTGTTTCTTTAACGAAATCAACTTTTTCCAAGTTATATAAAACCTTAGTTTTAAAAACGGACTTTTTTAACGTAATAAATTAAATACTATATATTTTTTAAAATTTTCTCTTACGATTAAATCTTTACTTTTATTTTTTTTTTATTATTATTACGCGAAATATTATTAATATTTATTCCGGAAAACTTAAACAAAGTCGAACTGTTCGGTTTTAAAATTATTATTAAATCTTTTATATTAAAGCTTTCGGAATTTTTTAACCTTAAAATTATAAAGCGATATATATTTAAACCGACTATTATATTATTAAATTTTTTTTTTTATATTTTTTCTGTTATTTATTTTATTATAAGATTTAAACGATTAAAATAAGCGACGAAACGAAAACAACTTCGGGGTTTTAAAACGTTATTATATTCGAATCTTTTACTAAATACTTCCGGTTTAAAAAAAAAATAACCGATTATATAACAGTCCTAAGGTACGCTAACTTTATATTAAAAAACCCGAAAAAAACCCGATTAAAAAAAATCCCCGAAATTCTTATTAAAACCGACTTATATAAAATTTAAAAAATTTAAAAAGTCGTTTAATAAAAGGTTAAAAGTTGTATTTAAAACTGTTACAAAAATAACGTCCGTAAAATAATCGAAAACTAAAAAAAAACTTTTAAAAATAACAGAAAAATAATAATAATATTTATTATATAAAATTTAATCGAATAGTTTAAATTTATAAAAAACTTAGTTTTTTAAAACTTATTATTTTAATAAAACAATATTATATTAATTATTAAAAACGACGTTATTTTTTTTATTATAAAATTCCGTTTAATTCGCGTTAATTTAAAAAAATTAAACCCCGAAATTTATATTATCGGAGAATTATTTTTTTTAATAAAATTTTTTATTACCCTCGAACTTATTTATAATTTTTTTATTAGGATTTTTTTTAAATTAATTATATTATTTCGATTAAAAAGTTTATTAAAAAAAAACTAATTAAAAACGTATTTTTTTAAACTACGTTTATTAAAACTTAATAAAAAAACAAATTAAAAAGTTTACCGCCGTTAATAAAATAAAAGTATAATTCTTTATTAAATAAAAACGAAATAATAATAATTTTAATAATTAAAAAAAAAAAAAGTTTTATAAAAACTAGTATTTATATTACGTAAAAATAAAACGTAAAGTAATTAATTATTTAAACAACTTATATTTTTAAAAACACTTAAAAAAAGTTTTAATATTTTAAAAAGTTAAAAACTAAGTTAAAAAACCGAAACACGATAATAATAACAACGTTATAACTAGTACAACTATTATAAACTTAGTAGTTATAAATACTACTGATTTTATAATACGAACCTTAAACCCGACTTTTTTAACAGTTAAAAACTATACGGAAAAAGACTTTTTAAAACGTAAACCTAAGGTCTTAAATAAAAAATTTAATAATTTTAAAAAATAAAAAATTTAAATTTAATAAATAACTTTATAAACTTTAATAATTAATATTTTATTAAACTTTATTATAAAAAAACTTTAATTTAACTCGGTTTTTTTAATATATTAAAACAAATAATAATAAAACTTATAAAATAAATTATAAACTTAATAGTTTTAAATAATAATTATAATTAAACTAATTTTAATAATAAAACATTTTTATTAAACTTCGTATTTATATTAATTTATTAATATATAATATAAATAGTATTATAATTACTCCGAAGAAAATTAAAACTATAAAATTTATAACTATAATAAATAACAAGTTTAAAATAATTATTATTAACGATATTATTTATTATTTTAAATTAAAAATAAATTTAATATTAATATTATAACTAGTAAAAAAAAAAGCAGAATTTTTATTTCACGCGGATAAAACATAAATAATAATAAAAAAAACTACTTTTTTTATAACTATTAAAACCGCCGGATTATATATAGTTAATTAACCGGACAAAAGCTTTTAAATAATAACTTTTAATATTATTTTTCGTACTTACTTTATTAATCCGACTTTAAAAATATAACACAAAAAACTCGGCTATACTAGTAATAAAAAAATACGGGACTTAATAAATCAAATTAAAAGTATTACTTTTTAAATTTAATATTATTTTTATAAAACTTATATTAATAAAAAAATATAAAATAAACTTTATTAAAATAAGTTATTTAAAAGTATTTATCCGTTCGAATTAATATATTTTAATAAAGCTGGTATATTAAACAACATTTTTACGGGATACGATAATATTATAAATTAAATAATATTTATTTACGATTATATTAATAAAACTTAAATACTACAGTTAAATTATTTAAACGATTAATTTTTAATATTTAAATTTTTTTTAAAAAAATAAAAAAAACTTAAATAATATTATTAATATGTTATAATTAATAAACTCGAATTATATATAAACAGTAAATTCGTCGTTTTTTATATTTAAAAAAAAATAATTATTCGATATTTTATTATTAATTAATATTAATAAAACAATAAATTAAAAAAACTAATCCGTATATTAAAAAATATAGTCCGGATTTTATTAACTATTATTCGAAAAGTAAAAATCTTTTTAAAATATTAGTTAATTTTAATTAAAACAGTAATATATATTAAAAATAAAAAAATATTTAAAAAAACAAAAATAATATTTTATAAGAACTAATACGGTAAACAGTTTAATTATAACTATATAATAATTATAAAGTTTATAAAAAGATATTTTATATAAACTAAATTAAATATATTCGAATTAAAAATTATATTATATATAATGTTAAAATATAACGGGGACAGTAGTTATAATTATTTAATTATTAACGCTTATAATATTGTTTTAAAAAAAAACACTTATATTTTACGGTATAAAAAACTAAACAATTATTATTTAAAAAACGTTAATAATTACCGTCTTTTATATTTAATAAATAAAAACGTAAACGTATAAAAAAATATTAAATAAAACAGTATCGTTATTAATTTATTATTTGCGGGACTTTTAAATTTTTATATATTATTAATTCCGGGAAATATTAAAATTGATTTTTTATTATTAGTTTTATTTATAACAAGTATATTAACGCCGCTTTTATTAAAGTTATTAATATTAACACCGCTTTTATTAAGGTTACCGCTACCGGCGCCGCCTTTATTAAAGTCACTATTATTAGTACCGCTTTTATTAAGACTACTAGTACCGCTATTATTAGAACTATTAATACAACCGGAGTCTTAAAAGTAAATATTTACCGGAAAACAAAAAATATTATTATTAATATAACGTTTAAAAAAAAACTTATATTTATACCGGACTTTTAAAAAAAAACAAAAAATAATAATACTAGCGCGGCGTTTAAAAGAATTATTTATATTTATAAAACCGAATTTTAAAAGTTCTCGTTAAAAGTACCCATTATTACCCGACTTCGTACAATTAAACAGCCTTATATTTAAAGTATTAAAACATTATTATAACTTCCGTTTTAAAATTTAACAATTAATAATACGTTTCGGACTTTAAACTTTATTATTAAAATTTAAAATAACTATTATTACTTTAACGTTTATTATATTAACGGCCGAAATCGAGTTAAAATTATATAAACAAATTAAAAAAAACGCGAAATAATTATAATAATATAAAACAATAAGTATTAAATATTAATTATTAATAAATAATCGCATTTAAACTTTCTACGAATTATTTAAAAGTTAGAACGTAATAATTAATAAATAAGTTTATAAAATTAAAACGGGATTAAACAATAAAATTATTAAGTATAAAATACGTTAAATCGCACGTAACTTCGAATAAATATCGGGTTAAAATTATAACGAAACGTTCATTTTAATAATTAAATTTATAAATTATAAAATTATATTTACGATCGTAATAACCTTCGATTTTAAAATCGAACAAATAAACGTTAAAACTGTATTTTTATACAGAAAGATTAATAAAAACGTTTATATAATACAACTTTTTAAATTTAACAACGGAATTAATAAAATATATAAATTAAATAAAACTTTGTACGGTTTAAAATAAACATTTAAAATATAATATTAAATTTTAACGGAATTTTTAAAAATTTTAAATTTCGAATTATTAAACTCGAACGTCGGAATATTTATTAAAAAACACATTTATATTATTATATATATAAACGATTTATTAATCGTAAAACTATTAATTAAAAAAATTAACGAAATTAAACAAACTTTTTTTAATAAGTTCGAAATATAAAATTTAAAACTTTGCTTTTTTTATTTTAATATAATAATCACGCGGGACCGGAAAAATAAATATATTTATTTTAATTAAAGGGTTTATTTAAAAAAGATTATTAAAGATTTAAATTAATAAAAAATATATACGGTAATTATTTCGATAAATGTAAATAAAATCCTAGAACCCGCGAATAATTACGAAGTTAATAAAAAAAACACGTAATAATACGTTAAAACTATCGGTTTTTTAATATATATTATATTCAGCATTAAACCGGATATCGTATATATAATATTTTATTTAAATAAATATATAAAGAATTTTATATTAATATATTTTAAAAATATAAAACGCGTTTTATAATATTTATATAAAACGATAAATTTAAAACTTTGTTATTAAAATAATTTTTAAAATTTAATAAAATAAATTAATACGGATTAAGTTAATTATATATAAACCTAGCGATTTATAACAAGTTATATGTTTAATATAAACAGCGGCGTAATAAATTAAAGTTTTAAATAATAATAAAATATTATATTATTGTTTTATAAATTAAAACTTATAAAATAAACGCAAGTTATAAAAAAGGTTATTTAATTACGGAAATTATTAAAAAAGTTTAACGCGGCAAAGTATAATATACCGGCGACCGTGATTTTCGGGGATAATTAAAGGGTTATAATTATAATAAAAAACCCGTAATTTTATAATAAAATAAAACACGTCCCGATTTAACAAACCTTTTATAAAAAAGTTATATAATATAACAACGTCGATTTTAAATAAATATTTATTTTTAAATAAATCGTTAATAAATTTATTAAATTGTTATTAAAAATAAATTTATAATGTTCCGCGATATATTAAATTTTCGTTAATAAATCGAGTAAAAAATGAATAAAATAAACGTTTTATAAAATTTTAATTAATTTTTTTTATTTTTATTAAGTATACGTTTTTATAATTCGAATAATAAAAAATATATTAATACGAATTAAATAAAATAATAAATTTAACTAGTTTTTTATTTTTATTAATATTAAAGTATAAGCTTTATATACGTATATTAATAATATATATAATAATTTTAAAATCGTAAATAAGTTATAATAATAGTTTTTTTTTTATAATTATAATAAACTTATTAATTAATTTAAACGAATTATTCTCGGACTTTAAAACTTTAAGCTTTAAAGTTTAAATATTTTTATAATAATTTTAATTATAAATTATAATATTAAATATATTAAAATATCCGGGATTATAATAACTTTAAAAAACAACATTATATATTTATTTTAAACTTATATTTTTTTATAACGAATAAAATAAAACGAATTAAATAATTTATATATTAAACGTTAATTTAAAAGATTATTTTAATTATTTCGCGGGATTTTTTAATAATAATAAAAATAATTTTAAAATAAAAATGTTTAACGTTTTTAACGGTTTTATAATAAAAAATTAATAAAAATTAAAAAAATAATATATATTTATTATAATAATTATTAAATCGAAGGAATTTAAAAATAAACACGTATTAATTTAAAATTACGATTTAATAAAAGTTATTAAAACAAATTATTAAAAATTAATATTATTTAAAAAATAACGAACTTTTATTAAATATTTAAAATCGAAACGTAAAATAAATACCGCTGTTATATAATATA
>MU390452.1:0-25548 GCA_022578715.1 Nemania sp. FL0916
TTATTTTAAAATAATTATAATATTATTTATATTATATTTTAATAAACTAATATAAATACGAAATTTAATAAATAATATTTTATTATTAAAATTAGTTTAATTATAATTATTATTTAAAACTATTAAATTTATAATTTATTTTATAAGTTTTATTATTATTTATTTCGATATATTAAAAAAACCGAATTAAATTAAAACTTTTTTTATTATAAAGTTTAATAAAATATTAATTATTAAAGTTTATAAAATTACTTATTAAACTTGAATTTTTTATTTTTTAAAACTATTAAACTTTTTATTTAAAACTTTAAGTTTACGTTTTAAAAAATCTTTTTCCGTATAATTTTTAATTATTAAAAAAATTAAATTTAAAGTTCGTATCGTAAAATTAACAATATTTATAATTATTAAATTTATAATAATTATATTAATTATAACGTTATTATTATTATTATATTTCGGTTTTTTAACTTAGTTTTTAATTTTTTAAAATATTAAAACTTTTTTTAAATATTTTTAAAAATATAAATCGTTTAAATAATTAATTATTTTACGTTTTATTTTTACGTAATATAAATATTAACTTTTATAATTTTTTTTTTTTTTAATTATTAAAATTATTATGATTTCGTTTTTATTTAATAAATAATTATATTTTTATTTTATTAATAATAATAAATTTTTTAATTTATTTTTTTATTAAGTTTTAATAAACGTAATATAAAAAAATACGTTTTTAATTAGTTTTTTTTTAATAAATTTTTTAATCGAAATAATATTATTAATTTAAAAAAAAATCTTAACGAAAAAATCGTAAATAAATCCGAAAATAATAAAAAACTTTATTAAAAAAATAACTTTTTAATAATATAAGTTTTAAAGTTTAATTTTTTTAAATTAACGCGAATTAAACGGAATTTCGCGGTAAAAAAAATAACGTGGTTTTTAATAATTAATATAATATTGTTTTATTAAAACAATAAGTTTTAAAAAATTACGTTTTTTATAAATTTAAACTATTCGATTAAATTTTATATAATAAATATTATTATTTTTTTTCCGTTATTTTTAAATTTTTTTTTTAATTTTTAATTATTTTATAAACGTTATTTTTATAACAATTTCAAATATAATTTTTAATTTTTTATTAAACGATTTTTTAAAACTTTTAAATTTTATATAACTCGGTTTTAATAAAAACTTTAAAAAAATTTTTTAATCGGGTTTTTTTTTATTTTCCCGGTATAAAATTAATATATTTTAAAACTGTTATATAATTAATTATTTTTTTTTAAACCGGAAATATTTAATAAAAAATTCGAATATAATAACATTTTAAAACCCCGAAACTATTTTCGTTTCGTTATTTATTTTAATCGTTTAAATTTTATAATAAAATAAATAATAAAAAAAGTATAAAAAAAAATCTAATAATATAATAATTAGTTCGAATATATATCGTTTTATAATTCCGAAGTTAAAAAATTCCGAAAATTCCGGTATAAAAAATTTAATAATAATTTTAAAACCGAATAATTCGATTTTATTTAAATTTTTTAAAATAAATATTAATAATATTTCGCGTAATAATAATAAAAAAAAAATAAAAATAAAAATTTAATCGTAAAAAAAGATTTCGGAAAATATATAATATTTAATTTATTACGTTAAAAAAAATCCGTTTTTAAAATTAAAACTTTATATAACCCGGAAAAAATTATTTTTATTAAAAAAATAATAATATATTAATAAAATTAAAAAACGATTTTTAAAATTATATTTAAAAAGTTTTTATTTTTTTATAAATAACTTTTTTTCGAAATTCGGCCGAATTTTCGAATTAATTAAAATTTTGTTTTAATTAAAAAAAAGTAATTTCGTTATTATTATTTATTTTTATAAATTAAATCGCGTTATTATTAAAAAAACACGATTAATTTTAAAATTATTAATATTTATACGAATATAAAAATTATATATTATTTTTTTTATTAAATTTAAATAATAATTTTAATAATAATAAAAAAGTTATAATAAATTAATCGTAATATATTTATAAAATATAAATAAATTAATTTTTAATAAAAAAAATAATATTATATAATTATAAATAATAAATTAAAATATATAATAATTAATTAATATTGGAATATTAATATAATTAAATTATTTCGATTAGTTTTTATTAAATCTATAGTTTTTATTATAGTATAAAATTATTTTTTAATATTATAATTTTAATAAAAATAATAAACAATTTTATAATATTAAAAAAAATATAATAAATATTAAAAAAAATATAAAAACAATATAATAATTATTATAAACTTTTAAACTTATAACTTATTAAACATAAAATTATACGTATATATTAAATAAAGTATAAAAAATATTAAATATATACAAAGAGTAAGGAATACTTTACAATGTATAGCAGACAGGTGTAAGGCGTAAGTACCAGCTACCGGCTTTACCAGCCTCCCGATTTCAACAATTTATATCGGCGCCGCTACTTACAAGGGTTTCGGCCGCGCGAAATTCGTTTTAGCTGCTACCCGCAGTGCTCGGTCACAAAAGGCTTGCGCAGCGGTGCAGGAGTCAGCTGGTGGCGGCCATATCTTTGTTACCAAAAATTGAAATATAGAGTTTCCTTCGAGCTCATCGGCGCAGACTAGGACTTCTGTTTCTATGTCTTCGCCCTTAGCCTCGAATAGGTGTTGGGGCAGATAGGAGATCGTGTATTCGAGGAGAGGGCGGTCCTGCAGAAGCCGGACAACTTTGCCATAATCGTCGTCTGTCCAAGTGGTGACGTGGGCGTGCTGGATTCCAGCTTTGTCTAGGATACTATGTGAAAGAGACAGCCTAAGATAGCGAAGGCAGATGGAGGCCTGGTCCTTCTTCCCGCGCAAGTCTTCGAAGTTAAAGGGGCTCTCTCCCTCCCGCTTCAATAGAAATTCACGTACAGTCTCATGCATTAGCTGTACATACGGTGGCTTGACCTCTATCAGATCACCGCAGACCTTCGCAATCCGGTGCGACAGCCTCTGAATCCGGTTCTTGAAGATCGCTGCGTTCGGCTCAAAGTTTTTAGACTCGGATAACGCCGGCACGAGGATGGCATCGCCCATCTCTTCCAGCGTTAGCCGCCTCCGGGAGAAGGCGGAACATGCCAGGATCTTGCGCCCCAGAGCCAGCTGGATTTCAGAGCTAGCATTATCAATCATGCGTGCGGCCATACGCTTGTAAATATGCTTCAGGTCGACTGGCAAGATTGTCTTGAGATTTTCAAGGTCTGACTGCGTCCAACCCATTTCCGATAGTGTATAGACCTCTTTTATCACCATACTGACCCAGAGGAAGACACCATCAGCATGGGTTTTGATATACTGCTTGATCTCATCAAAGGCTGTGAGTTCGATACTATTGTCATCCTGTTGAATGTCGTCGATAATCTGTTGGATATTTTTATCTACCATCAGATTGATGGCATTCTCGTTTTTCTTCTCGAGGGTCAGGATGAATGAATTAAGCTCTTTGGGCCATTTTTTCTCGAGCGGTCGTGTAGTCATCAGCCCCCTGAAGATACTCCTTCCCTTTGCGGCGCAGAGCCTTGCCATTGCATGGAGTATTTGCGAAAGCTTTTCGCTTTCGGACTCGTCCATAGCATCAAGAATGATGTAGACGGTTAGATCAAGGTCGATAGTGGCCAAAGATTCCAAAATCTTGAGAAGCAAAGGCAGGTCCCAGCGAATACCTTGGGCATCCCAACGCATTTCCCGTACTAGTCGCGAAACAGCGGGTATAATCTCTCTTCTTGGCTTAGGAGCTGATAGAAGATGGAGCGCAACATCCCTTCGTGGCTTATCTCGGCTTCGGATCCACGAAAGGAGTAGAAGAAGTACGACATAATGGTGGCTCGATTTTGAAGAATGCCTACATCTGAGCCCTCGGGTGTTGTTGTCGCCCTTGAAGAGGACTCATCTTCCTGAGTGGAAGTTATCTGTACGCCATCAGCACGCCCCCCACCCGACCCGCGACCTTTGTAAGCCATAACTGTGACCGGATACCCATGTGTAGTAGACTGAAAAGAAATACTGGTATCCTTACGCTGAAGTTTTGTTGTCGGTTATTCGAGGTCGCAAGCTTTGGAATTCCCATGCGAATCCTTTTGGCTAGTGTCGATTTGCCGCTGCCTGCTTTGCCTTCAATCAACAATAGGCTTGATGTCTCGGCTGCTTGCCAATTGATAAAGGTGTTATCGTTCCACAGCCAATCAAATGTAAATTCATCTCCGTCCTGGATTGTGTGCGGCCGGGCGTTGAAATCGGTAGAATAGAGTGTACGCAAGCAATCTGATATAGATAAAGGATCTAAGCCGAATGTTCATTGTAAGATACATAGAAAAAAGGATTTTATCTACCTTGAAGCTCCTTTCTTTTGTCGATATAGGGAATAGATGCTAGACGCTTGCCTGGCTCATCCAAGGGCTTTGGTAACAAGCGGGGACTCGATGCGAAGAGAACTTTGAGTACGACTCCAGCATGTTCATCACGCTCTGTATTTAGGAGGCGCACAAATTGGCTGAGGAATTGGTTGACGTTTATGTCTGGCAGCTCTGCGGCGTCAAAGATAAGATAAGTCGGCTTGTTTTGCTTGGCCACGAGGCAGTCAACGAGCACACTCATCAACTTCTGCAGTTCCCAGTCGTGAGAGCTATAGCCATAAGGGGTTGGTCTGGTGATAATATCGAGTGGGTTCTTTTCTATAGCGAACATCATCCGGCTTCGATCTTCTCGGATAATCTGCCGGAGAAGCTCACGTGTAGCATCCAGGAGTTCGGAGCCAAGCGCAAGCTTCTTGCTTGTGGCTGTCGGGGCGTGCAAATAACTGAAGATGCTGGCCCTCGTATCTAATATTTGCTGGAGGAGATGTCTAACGGCGGCGGAATTTTCTTGGCTCGACTTGCCTCCAAGCCAGAGGATAGAGACAACATCATCTGTATGCCACTCATTGAATTCGGGGCTTGCGAACAGCCAATTTAGGTTGTCCTGAGCATCGGAAGTCGGTATCGGAGGCGTACTTGTTTGTATCGTGTCTTTTGAATCATTGGGGACCTTCAATGCCTTGAGGTAATCGCCAAGCGCTATACCAGGTTCGCCAGAGAAAACCCCGGAGTTGCTCTGCATGATTCCGAGCTCTACTTGGAGCGATGTCTGTTTTACATGGTCAACCTGGTACATCGGTGGAGGCCCAGTCTCTGGCTGCTTGTTGCCCGACTCCAGTCTGAAGCTCGGGGCAGAATTCGGCACAGGCGACCCGGTGGGGAGAGGAGCGGTAGGCGACGGAAGTTCTTCAAAACAGGGCTGGATTAGTAACAAATTAGACGAAAGCAATAATTGCAACAGAACTAACTGGTGGCATCTTCAATCAAGTCCACAATGGCTCCTGACACTGCTCGGTAATTACTGTCGTCGGGACCCGAAAACTTGCACATCTCGCTGTGGTTCGCGTTCAAACCGCGTTCTGATTCACCTTCACACCTGATAAGGGCCGATTCACGTGGGACAACCTAGCTGCATTAGCAAGGGCCATGATGAGTACTAAGTAGCATACGGCTCCTACCATGCCTTCAATACCGTAGACCCTTGTCATTGCCTTTGACTCGTAGAACGTACAGACTCTAATTTTGTATCGGCGAACAAGCTTCGAGAACGTATCACTGTATTCCTCGAGGAGTTCGTTGTCTGGCGAGAGTCCCCGAATGACCTTCGAATTTGCGTCTTGTAAACCCAGTTTGGCTAATTTAGTCACGATCGATCCAAGACTGGCCATGGCACTGCCGCGATGCGGAGTTCCGAGAAACACCACGCCTCGGGTCGAACGAGACAAGCACTGAATATGAGGATCGTCATGTTGCCAAGACTTGTTCAGGGCCTGCATTAAATCAGCCAGGATTTGGTAGAGCATCAGGCAGTAATACATCCCACTGACCGCTTTAACCAGAATGCCGCCGAGACTGTGGGCTACGAATATCAGGGGCCGAGTTCTTGCAGCCTAGCTGCTATGTCAGTGGATAATACACTAAGCCCAAACGACTATCGGATTCCCACCCCCTGGCGCTCCTGTTCTAGAGCTACCATGAGGTCGTTCCCATGCTCCATGATGTTCTGCTTGTTCGTTGCTCCAAAGAACCTCGTGGCCACTGAGTCATAGCCATAGGTCAACATCCTGGTCTTGGCTAAGTCTAAGCGCTCGCCAAGCAGATCGTACGGCCAGTAGACGGGATGTTTCATTGACGAGAGTGTAGACTTGTTCTTCCTTCGGGAGGACAACCACCATCTCTTATCCTCATGGCCGCTTTGCGACGCATAAGTCCATGTTTTCTCCGGGTGTCCCTGGAGTCCATGGACAAAGACAAGACTGTGTATCGGTTAATTCTTGCTTAGTGCACCGTATACTTTGCAAGGCAATGTGAAACTCACTCCGAAGTTGCGTCTACGGGGTCAGACAGCACCGAGAAGCCGTAATCGTGGATGTGTGGGCGCTGTTGTTCGGGCGCTGGTTGGGACATGTTGCGTCGGGCGCGAGGATAATGGTTTAGTGGCGATGGTGGTAATTGTGTCTATTAAACATAGTAGATAGGATGTTGGAAACTGTCACGGAATAGCGGCTATAGTGGGGTATAGACCTATTGGTTATAGTAGCTTAGGTGATCAACACTGGCAAAAGGAGATGGATTAACCTACCTCCGAAGTGCATATACATAAGCCAGTAGTTCTCGTAACTTAGCTAGAAAGTCTCCCTTTCAATAGATCATCCGTATACCTATCACCAAGATTGCTTTGACAGTTTGGCACATCCTATCCAACTTCCCAATATCGTTAAGGAGAAACTACTCCGTCACAGTTATGAGCCCGGTTCGTTCTTGTAGCTCAACGGTATAAAAACGTGCACATACGCACTCAAGACGATGAGTTCGGTCCGTGTTGCGAGCAATTGACGCACCGGAATTCTGCTATTAGAGAGCCAGAACAGTAGCGAAGCTACCCGAAACTAACCGTTCGCAAGAGGTGATTGGCGGAACCCTACGGGTGGAGCAAAAATTGCAGGACCCGAATGGGGTAGGGCCATAAATCCTATGGGCTACGTGTGGCAGACCATGAGTTGCCCGCGTAGGTTAGTACCTAGCATCTCAAAGTCTGGGGGGTGTGTCACGGAATAAATACCGTTAATCCCAAAGGGGATTAACGGCGTCGTTTTTCTCCGTCACAGAAACTGACCGCATGTCAAAACAACAACCTCTTTAGGCCATTGAGCTCTAGCTCGAGCCGCTGGAGCCGTCAGCTGAGAATTATACAAAACTTCATTGGTTCGGTTGTGAGGGGAAATCTCACGCCGGAAGGATTCAATGTTACGTTAGCCCACACATTCACCACTTCACCCTGGCCTGTTATGGCATGGACTTCATCTCAATAAATCCTCAGCTATGGCGGAGTATAAGTTTTGGGAGACTCAACCTGTTCCGCAATTCAGCGAGGTCGCCCGCGACGACAGCGAGGAAGGGCCGGTTGTGACGATATCCCCCCATACCTTCTCGCGGGAACCGGTACCGCTTCTCGAGGGATATGCGTGGTCGGATATTGATCTTGAGGACGGTTCAAAACTCTGCGAACTTTATGACCTTCTTGAGAAGCATTATGTCACGGACGACGACGACATGTTCCGGTTTCACTACTCCTTAGCCTGTCTGCAATGGTGCGCACTTATTTTAGATAAGATCCCCGGCTCCCTTGACTAAAACATTCTATTAAAGGGCACTGCAACCGCCAGGATGGAAGCCCTCATGGAATGTAGGGGTCCGCGAGTGCGACTCGGGGGCTCTCGTGGCGTGTATCACCGCTATTCCTGTGGAACTTCGAGTCAAGGAGAGAACTTTAAGTGTAGCCGAGGTCAATTTCCTTTGCGTGCACCAGACGCTGCGTTTTATGCGCCTAACACCCGTCCTGGTTCGCGAAATCACTCGGCGATGCGCGCGCGACGGTCTTAGCCAGGCTGTGTATACCAGTGGCAGCGTGCTTCCAAGGCCATTCAGCTCGGCGCGCTACTACCACCGCTCACTCAACCCGGAAAAGCTCATTGCAGTTGGGTTTTCATTTGTGCCACCTCGATCGACTATTGAGGAAGAGGTGAAGCGTTTTGAAGTGCCGGTCGAAACTGCGACGCCGGGCCTGCGCCCCATGACGAATGCCGACATACCCGCCGTACAAGTGCTGTTAACACGGTACCTCGCACGCTATGATGTCGCGCCCATTTTCACAGAAGACGAAATCAGGCACCATCTGCTGTTCAACAAGCTCGATGATGATACGGGGAAGCCCATTGTCCAGGCATACGTCGTCGAGAATAGCGAAACCTGTTCGATCACTGACGTAGTGTCATTTTTCCTATTGCCCTGCACAGTCCTGCAGAACGAATCATACAACAATCTAAATGCGGCTTATTGCAGCTATTATGCTTCGACGGCTGCCTGGGACGAGGGCCAGGATCTGAAGGCGCGGCTCTTAGCCTTAGTGAGGGATGTCTTGGTATTGGCGAAAAAGGTCACACCCGTCCTTCTAGCGCGAGGAGTAACAGATCTTGCTAACAGAGTACTTAGATTGGCTGCGATGTGTTTAACGCCGTGACGAACGCGGACAATTCTCTATTTCTGAGCGCAGATGAGCTCGGATTTGGGCCCGGGGACGGGGCACTGCACTACTACCTTTACAATTACCGAACTGCGTATGTTGCCGGAGGAGTTGATGCTTATAATAGAGCCGACGGGCTGATGGGGCAAGGTGTTGGGCTTGTGATGATCTAGCAGCATGTTACCTGGAAAAGCTGAAAGGAATTGTCATACGGAGTACCTATGGAGTAGATTGAAAGGAATGCTCGTGGACCTCCCTACCAGGTAGCTAGGCACCGTATGTTGAGACAGTGCGTATAGCTTCCGACACTTACCAATTCACGTGCGAAGTACTCCATACCCGGGTCTACATTGGGTACTGTGCCTACTGTCTTAGACACAATACAGCTACCCTAGAGGTATATGTGTCGGCAGCTGTGCTTTTATTTACAACCTTTACGGTAGGGCCTTCGACCTTATACAGATGTAAGAAAAATTCCTCGGGGCATGTTCGTGCGTTGTATTTTACTATGCAATGAATGTTGAACTAAGCGACAAGTCTAATGCACACCTAGGATGCGTACAGAGTCTATAGATCAACTGAGGGTAGCTCATCCCTGCCTACCTGAGGTGTACTGTACCGTACACGATACTTGCCACTACTCCCAACTTTCCACTCTATCCTTTTAATAACTGTTTTGGCTCATGTACTTATATACTTTAAAAGGTAGAAAAACAGAGTTATATATATAATAAATAAATTAGTTTAATTAATTTTTTGTTTAAATAATATAAGTTAATTTAATTAAGTAATTTTTATTTAATTAATTAATATATAATATTTTAAATTTTTATTTTTAAAATACTTAAATTAAAATAATTATTAAAAAGATAATCGCGTGTATTTATAAATAATCGCGTATATTTATATATAATTACGTATATTTATATATAAACGCGTATATTTATAACTACTTACGTATATATATATATTTTAATTTAAAAACTTTTAAAAATATTATTTATAAAATTATTAAATTATATATATAAATATATTAATATATTTATATAATAAATATAATAAATATTTAATTATATACGGATTTTTTAAATAAATAAAAACAAGTTATTTTTAATTAATTATATTACTCGTTTTAAATAACTTTTTTATAAAAGTTTATAAATTAATTAAAAATAACTTATTCTTGTTTATTTAAAAAAGTTATATATAATATTTAAAACTATTAACTTTTTAACGCTTAATTTACGCACGTATATAAAGTATATATAATATAAACGCTTATATTTACAATTATATATATATATATATATTAATTTTTAAATTTTTAAAAACATTTGTTTTAAAATTATTTATTTATATATATAAATATATTAATATATTTATATAACAAACGTAATAAATGCTCGCGTTTTTAAATTATTTTACGATTTTATAATTACATAATATATGTATATAAACAGGTTGCAGCGGTTGATTAAATGCATATAGCCTATGGGTTTAATGATAATATATAGGCCCTGAAGTTGTCCTGTTGTACCGTACACGTCCCTCTTAAGTAAACAAAGGTGGGTTACCCTCAGTTGATCGTATCGCTCCCCCTATGGTTACATTGCCGGCAGGCAGGCTACAATAATGGAGCTGCCTTGCGGTTCTGATCGCCGTAAGTGGAGGCTTTAAGAATGAGCTAATAGCGCTTGCGATACTTATTCGTCGATAAGGTGACGGACATACCGAGAATGTGGTTGGAGCTACTCTGTAAGAAAGCCCAGTACCCGCCAGGACTAATAACGTCCCTAGGCTTTATAACAGTAGTTGCGCTGGACCTTATAAAGCCAGGGTCTTTAACCCGTAAACAACTTGTTAACCCGTAAGATTAACAGTATTTAACTTATAATATAATTTGTATTAAAAAGTAAATATTTCTTATTAAATAAATTGTTTTATTTTTTCTATTATTAAAAAAAATTATTTATTTTAAAAAGTATAATTATTTAATTTAATTTATTTATTTAAATAATTATTTTTTATATTTATTATTTAATTAACTCGTAATACTTTTAATATTATTAATACTTTTAACACTGTTTATACTTTATATACTTTATAACACTTTATAACACTTTATAATATTTTATAATATTCCGTAATATTTTTAATATATTTATATAATTAATACGTTTATTAATAAAACAAGTGCGAAGTTATTAATATAAAAAATATAAAAAAAAAATTAATTAATTTAATAAATTTAATAAAAATAAAAACACGTAATATAAATTAATAATTTATACGATTTTTTATATATATACGTAATATTTTAATTTTAATATAAAACGTATAAAAAAATAAGTTTTCCGTTGATTTTATAAGTTAATAAATCGTTTACAAGTTAAAAACTTTAGTTTTATAAAGTTTAACGCAGTTATTATTATAAAGCTTAAAGACGTTATTAATTTTAATAAATATTTAACTTTTTATTTTAAATAAAAGTATTATTATTAAAGCACTTATATAATTATTAATAAAGCACTTTTAAATTATTTTAATTTAATATAATTAATTATTTAATTTTTTATAATATTGTTTTTTTATTAATTACGTATAATAGTTTTAATAATTTTAATAATTCTAATAACTTCAATGGCTTTAATAACTTTAATAAATTTAATAACTTTTATAAATTTAATAGCTTTTATAAATTTAATAACTTTAAAAGTGTTAATCCGGTTTAAAAAGCATTATTTTTTTAAAACAGCTTTAAACAACTTAATTGCTTTAAAATTAAAAATAATAACCCGATTTATTAACTACGTATAATAGTATTAATAAATCTAACAACTCTTATAACTTTAATAATAATAAAATAACTTTTAATAATTTTAATTACTTCAAACAGCTTTAAAGAGTTTAATTCTTTTAAATTTATAATAAAACTATAAAGGGCTTAATTCTTTTAAATTTATAATAAAAAGTAAGAGTAATAAAGAGGAGCAACATTATAAAAATTTTAATAACTAGTTGTGTTAAATTAAAACAACCCGAAGAATACTTTATTAATAACTGCACGGGTGCTTTAATAATAATACTTTTAAATAATTATATAAAACGTTATTATTAAAGCACTTATGAGTTAATTATCAAAGCACCCTTTAACCCGATTCGGTATATTATAACTAGTAGTTTTAATTTTTTATAATGTTGCCTTTTTTACTTTTATTATATATTTAAAAAAATTAAGCTTTTTAAAACTGTTTAAAACAATTAAAGCTATTAAAACAATTAAAGTTATTAAGGTTATTAAAGTTATTATATTATTATTAAAGTTATAAGAGTTATAAAAGCCGTTAAGGCTATAACACGCAGCTGATAAGTCGGGGTTTTATTTTTAATTTTAAAACAATTAACTTATTTAAAGCTGTTTTAAAGGAATAATGCTTTTTAAACCGGTTTAACCCCTTTGAAGCCATTGAAATAATTAAAGCCATTGTATTATTATATATCTTGTTAATTGTTGCGATCGTAAAGGTTTTATTACCCCCGAAATCTCATTAACAGCATTTAAAATACTTGTTATTTCTTATTTTATAAAACTTCCCAACTCGTACTTCGTAAAGCATATTGCTTGTTAATTAATTGTTTTAATAAATCAATACAGCTTCGAAAGCTTAAAAGGCTTGCAATAAATCGGAAAGCTTATAATTCCGTCGAATTTATAATATAAAATAAAATAATCAACACTATAAAAAATTAAAGCTATTAACTGCGATATATTAAATCAAGTTAAAAGGTGTTTTAATAATCAACTTATAAGTGCTTTAATAACAACGTTTATTATATATCGGGCTGTTATTATATATACGCATCCTTTATAATATAAATATCTTATAAGCTTATAATAAATTTTAAATAATTCTTTTAAAACAAAATTTATTATTATAAAATAACAGTTATAATAAAGTATAAACTTATTAGTTATAATAGTTTAAATAATTAATATTAATAAAAAAATAAATGAACTTATTTCCGAAATACGTATATATAAACTAATAGTTTTTATAATTTAATCAAAAAGTTTTTTTTTAATAAATTATCCGTATATTTATTATTAAAATTATTTTAATAATTTAATATATTTTATTTAATTTTTTAATATTATTAAAAAAAACTATTCTGTTATAATTATAAATTCGGTTTATATATAAACTTTATATTTAAATTTATTTATTATAATTAATTTATAAAAATATTACGAAATTATTTTAATTTTTTATTTTAATTAATTATTATTTATATATTAAAAATTATTAATTTCGAGTTTTTATTATAAATATTAAAAAGTTTAATATCTTTAATAAAATCGTTTTTAACGTAAATTTAAAAAAATATTAATATTAAAAATTATAATTAACCCGTTTAAAAACTTATATTAAAATACGTTTAATTTAATTTTTAATCGATTTAAATAAAAAAAAACCGATAATGATTTTATATTTATATTTAAACGATTTATTTATAAAACGGTTAAAACGGAAATATAAAAAAAATATAAAACTTTGTTTATAATATTCGAAATTATTATTTAATTTATTAATATTATATTATTAATAAAAAAACTTATATTAAAACTTATTTTTAAAAATATAAAAAATAAGTATAAAATTTAATTCGAAAATTAATATATTATTAAAAACGAGTATAATTTAAAAAAAAACGTTATAATATTATTATTAATTAAATTATTAAAATAATCGATAATAATATTATCGAACAAATTATTAAATTGTTTAAAAACGTTAAAAAGTTTAATATTCGATAATTTATTTAAATTATTAAAAAAAATTATTTTAACTTATTTTATAATTTAATTAATTATCCGAAAATAATATTAAGTTATATTATATAAAACCGAGTTTAAAAATACGAAATATATTATATAATATATAAAATAATACCGCGTTTATTTATATAACGAAAATAAAAATATTTTTAAAATTAAAAATACGTTAGTTATTTATAATTTTTTACGAGCGATTTTTATTTATTTAATTTTTAATTAAATGAAAAACGAACTCGCGGATATTATTAAAACCGAATATATAAAAACGTTTATTTTTAATTTAAAAATATATAAATAAATTTTTAATAATATAATTCGTAAAAATAAAATAATAATATTTAAAAAAAATTACGGATTTTTCGTTATTAATATATTAAAAAATTAATAATTAAAATTTAAATTAGTTTAAAAATAAAAATTTAATAAAAAACGTAATAATTATTAAAATAACGTTAATAATTTTAAAAAAAATTGTTTTTATTTAATAAAATTAATTTATAATTAAAATCTTATTATTTATAAAATATTATAATATACGATTACGGAATAAATTAATTAATAATTATTAAACGTTAAAAAAATTAATAAAAAATTAAAACGATTTAAAATAAATATAATTTTAATAAATAAAAAGATTTATATTAAAAAATCTAGTTTAAAAAATAAATTATTAAATTTAAAAAAAATAAAAACATGTTAAATTAAAATTTTTAAAAATTAAATATTAATTTTATAATTATCGATTTTTTTTTATTAAACAATATTATTAATTTATTAAATATACCGGGTTTTTATAAAAAAATATTTATTTTAATAAAAATAAAACTATATAAATTTTATAATAATATTTTTTTTAATAATTATAATATTATTTATTTCGTTAATTATAAAAAATTATTAATTTTTAATTTTTTTATTAAAATTATTAACAAAAAAAATTTTATATTAATATAATTATTTTTTTTATTTAAAATTATAATAAAAAAATTATAAAAAACGTTTTTTAAAACGCGAATAAATTATAAAATATTATTTTAATTAATATAACGTTAATTAAAAATTTTTATATTAATATTATTTTTAAAATTAAACTTATTTAAAATAATATTTAATATTATAATTTCGATTATTTTTTTCGATAAAATTTTTTAAATCAAAATATATTATTAATTAAACTTATTAAATAATATAATTTAGTTTTTTTTAAATATAAACTTTTTTTTATTTATTTAAATAAAAATTTAATAATTTTTTTAAATATTATATTAAAAAAAATTCCAGTTAATATAATTAATATAATAATATTAATAATTCGAAATTAAATAATTATTAAATTTTATCGATTTTTTTATAATTTTTTTAAATTTAAATATAATATAACAAACTTTTAATATTAACGATTAAATTATTTTAATTATAAATTTTAAAAAATTTTAATATATAACGTTAAAAACGTACGAATTAAAAAAATTTTATATATTAAATATAAATATTATTTTATAATAAATATATGTTACGATCTAAGGTCTGCTCCAGGCCTGCCTTACTAGGACAGGCGCCCGTATCTTAATCACTACTTACCCGGGTTCTTATTTGGACCGAAAAATTACGTAACATGGATCCCCGGGATCTCTTAGATCTTTTAAATCTTTAAAATCTATAAAATTATTAAAATCCGTAAAATTACTAAAAGATTGTTAAAAGCGCAATAAACAAAAAAAAACGTTTTTTATTTTTATATAATATTACGGTTTTTTTTTAACTAATTACTCGTTTTTATTTTTTAACTATTAATTTAATTTATAGTTTTTATTAAATAATATATTTTTTAAACTTAGAATTATTTAATTTTTTATTTAATAATAAAAAATATTTTAAAAACTTTTTAACGAATATTTATTAAACTTTTATTATTATTTATAAATTAAAACCCCGTACGTACTTTTATATTATTATATAAAAAGTTTATTATATTTTAATAATTTTTTAATTAATAAAACTTAGTACGAATAAACAAATATTAATATAAAAAAGTTTTAATAACGGAAAATTATAAAAAAAAAAATTTTAAAAAATATATTTAAAAAATATTTTAATTATAAACAATTAATAAACGGATATTTTAAAAAACTTATTTATAAGTTATAAAACTAAAAACCCGAAAATAATAAATAAAAAAACAAACATCGGTAAATACGTTTATTACAACTTTAATATAAAAACGATTAAAAAATATAATTATAATAATAGATTTAGATTTAATTATTAAATTTTAAACGGAGTAAATAATTATAAAAAAAAAAAATAACAAGCTTATTAAAAAAGCTTTAAAAGATTTTAATAATAACGATTTTAATAATAATTCCGACGATAACTTAGGCGAAAAAAAATTAAAAAAAGAACAAGAACTTTTTATAAATTTTAATATACAAACTAATAAAAGATTTATTTAAAACTACAATATTTAAATAATTAAAAGACTAGTATTATTATAATAAAACATAGTATTTTTATTTAAATTAACAAGTAAATAATTAAAACAAATATTACTACCGACGGTACGAACATTTAATATAAATATAATAAATATTAAAAAATTTAAACTTATATTTTTTAAAACTTATAACAAAATTATAAATATTAAATCATTTTTTACCCAAATACGCTTATATATAAGTTAATATGTTAATATTATTAACACGGATATTAAAAAAATTATAATAATAACGTAATTTTTAACAAAAACGGTATTAAAATAGTTTAAGTTAATTTTGAAAAATTATTTAAAGAATATAAAAAACGAACGAAAACTAGAGATTAAAAGAATTTTCGTAATATATTCCGGATTCGAAAATTATATAAAAAACTTGTTTAGCGATAAAAAAAAAACAAAACATACTAAAAAACTACTATATCGGTTAAAATAAATTAAAAACGCCGTAGTTTATACGATAAAGTTTAAAAAACTAGTAGTTATTTTAAAACTGTTCGAAATAATATTGTTTATTTTATTTTTTAATAAATTAAAAACTTAAATATAAAATAAAATATATTAAAATAATAGATTAGTAACGTTCGGTAAATACGTAAAAAACGTAATTATAACAGACAAACGATTGTTCGATAAATATATAAACAAAAAACGAACAAGTATTACGAAAACTAAGTATAGAACTTAAAAAACTTAAATAAAGTAAAAAAATGTTACGATACAACAAGGATAATTCAATATTACCTAAGCAGCCCGGCTAAACCCCGGAAGCGGATTTTAGTTGATCTAAGATTACAAAAAAAGAAAGATCTCAGTTGATCTAAAATTACAAGAAAGAAAGATTTTAATTGATCTAAGATTACAAAAAAATATTTATAACTTACGGTTATTAAAAATTCTATATAGTTTTATAATTCCTTTTATATTTAATTATTTGTTTTTATTCTTTAGTTATTAATTTATTTTTTTATTAAGTAATATATTTTTTATTTAAAATTAATTGTTTTTATTATATAATAACGGGGAATATTTTAAAAACTTCTTAACGGACACTTATTAAAGATTTTATTGTTACTTGTAAATTAAAACCCCGTGCGCTTTTTTATATTGTTATATAAAAGGTCCGTTACATTTTAATAGTTTTTTAATTAATAGGACTTAGTACAAGTAAACGGATATCGGTATAAAAAAATCTTAATAATAAAAAATTATAAAAAAAAAAATTCTAAAAAGTATATTTAAAAAATACCCTAGTTACGAACGATTAACAAACGGATGTTTTAAAAAATTTAACTATAAGTTATAAAACTAAAAACTTAAAAATAACAAACAAAAAAACAAATATTAATAAATACGTTTATTACAACTTTAGTATAAAAACGATTAAAAAACATAATTATAATAATAGACCTAGACTTAATTATTAAACCTTAAACGGAGTAAATAACCGTAAAGAAAAAAAATAACGAGCTTATTAAAAAAGTTTTAAAAAATTTTAACAACGACGATTTTAACAACGATTTTAACGACGACTTAAGCGAAAAAAAATTAAAAAAAAAACAAAAACCTCCCGTGGACTCCAATATACAAACTAATAAAAGATTTACTTAAAACTATAGTATTCAAACAATTAAAAAATTAGTACTATTATAACAAAACATAGTATCCTTATTTAGATCAACAAATAAACAATTAAAATAAACATTACTATTAACAGTACGAATATTTAATATAAATATAATAAATATTAAAAAATTTAAACTTATATTTTTTAAAACTTATAACGGAATTATAAACGTTAAATTATTTTTTACCTAAATACGTTTATATATAAGTTAATACGTTAGTATTATTAACACGGATATTAAAAAAATTATAATAACGGTGTAATTTTTAACAAAAACAGTACTAGAATAATTTAAGCTAATTTTGAAAGATTATTTAAAGAATATAAAAAACGAACGAAAATTAAAAACTAAAGGAATTTTTGTAATATATTCCGGATTCGAAAATTATATAAAAAACCTGTTCGGCGATAAAAAAAAAACAAAACATGTTAAAAAACTATTATATCGGTTAAAATAAATTAAAAACGTTATAATTTATACGATAAAGTTTAAAAAACTAATAGTTATTTTAAAACTGCCCGAAACAGTACTATTTATTCTATTCTTTAATAAATTAAAAACTTAAATATAAAACAAAATATATTAAAATAACAAACTAATAACGTTCGGTAAATACGTAAAAAACGTAATTACAGCGGACAAACGATCGTTCGATAAATATATAAACAAGAAATAAACGAGTATTACGAAAACTAAATATAAAACCTAAAAAACCTAAATAAAATAAGAAAACCTGGGGAAAAAGTTATTAAAAATAAACGCAGTATAAAAACAAGTATTAAAAAATATATCTAACGTAGAATATTTTTAATATAAAAAAAAAAAATATTATAAACGTTAATATCCGAGTTTATAAAAAAAAACAACTTAATATTAACGAAAAGGAGTTTTTTAAAAAAAGGCGTAAAAAACCCGAAAAACTTAAGTTATAAAGATTTACAACAGTAATAAAAACGATTAAAAAATTTAAAACGTTTAAAATAATATTAAAATTTACGAATATAATTTAAAATTAAAATTAAAACGTATAATTATTATATATATAATAATATAAAAAAACAGTTTTATTTTAAACGAAAAAAAATGTTTTAATTATAACAAATTAAACGGAAAAACTTATAAATATTATTTTAAATTAAAGAAATTAATAAAATAGATTAACTAAAAATATTATTATTATATTCGATTTAAAAATTATAAACTATATAATAAAAATTTTAAAAAAAAAACAACCCGGACTTTATATAAAAAAATATATTAAACATTTTATAAACGATTTTATTATTATAAATAATATTAATAAGTTAAAAATTATATTAATTAGAAGTTTTTTAATTAAAAAAATACAAACGAAAAAAAAGATCTATATAATTATAACAAAAAATTATTTTATACCGTATTATTTAAAATTTATAAAATCTACTTTAATATTAACAAAAGTAAAAAAATAGTTAATATAAAATATATATATTATATTTTTGTTATTTATAAACTATATAAAATATAATTTAAACTAAAATTTAAAAAAAACTACGAAATTAAAAAATACGAACTATATAATTATTTATATAATAAAACCTAATTATATAATAAAATACCCCGTGTTTATAAAAAATATTTATATATTTTTATAAATAAACTAGTTATAATTAAAAAATATATTTATAATAACGAAATTAACAAATATAATTTATATTTTAATTTTGGACTATTATTTATAAAATAAAAAACCCCCGTTTTACTAATACCCCGAATAATATTAAAATTATTACAATTAAAAAAAACTATATAATAATAATATAATTATTAAATTAAATAATAATACGAATATATAAATAATAAATGTTTTAAATATATAATAATAAAAATAAAAGTTTAAAAAATAGTTTTATAAAATATAAAATTAAAAAACGAAAACGGTTTTTATTACTAGGGTAATAAAAAACCGAAAATATAAAAACTTTGTAAAAAATGTAATATAATTTATAAAAATAAATAAAAATCGAAATAAAATATAATAAAAAAAAATATCGGATATTAGTAAACTTAAGATCCGAAGTCGATTTTATTTTACCCCGAGTTATTAAAAAAGATCGTATATTTTAAAAATATAAAAACAAATCGTATAAAATTATAACATTTAATAAAAACAAATCAAGTTATAATAATAGTTATATATTTAAAAAAATTAAACTACTCGATATATTAATATAAAAACATAAAGAACAGATTATATTTAATATTGTAAATATTTCTAACTACGACGTTATTTTCGGAATAAAATAGTTAAAAACTAGCGACCCGATAATTTAATAAAAAAATAAAACGATAATTTAAAATATTAAAAATATTAATAAAATATAAAAAACAACGGAAAAAATTACAATATTAAAAAAATATTTATTATATAAAGATTTGTTTAAAACATTTAAAAAAAACGAGTTATTTAAACACGGATTTTAAAATTACTAGATTTTATTAAAAAAAAATACAAATTTAAACTATACTAAATCTATTATATAAGCTTTAAAAAGTTTAAAACTTTATAAAATTATATATAAAAAAATTTAAAACAAAGGTTTATACGCGAGTTAGAATTATTATATAATTACTTAGTCTTATTAGTACTAAAAATAAAAAACGGAAAACAAGCCCGAAATAAAAAAAAAACCTAATATAACAAATAATAATAAATTATCGTTTATTAAACGTAATTATAATTTTAAATAAACACCTTTTAACTTTTTTTATTACGATAAAAGAAAACATTAGTTAAACCCGATAATTTATTATATTCGATATATTTAACAAATATTATATTATTAAAATAACAAAAAAAAAAAAATAAAAAACTGTTATACGAACGATTTATAAATTATATAAATATACGGTTATATTTTAAAAATTATATAATATTCCGGTAACTTTTTAACGTATAATAATAATAATATTCCGGAAGTTTTTAAATAAATTTGTATTTGTTTATTTTAATAATATCTTTATTTATTCGAAAATTTTAAAAAAATATAAAAAACATGTAATAATAGTTTTAAAAAAACTTTAACAAGCGAAACTATAATTAAACGTAAAAAAATATGTATAATATATTTAAAAAATCAATTTCCTAAGATTTACTATTACCCCCGGAAAAATCCAAATATAAAAATTAAAGATTAAAATAATACGTAATTAAAAAATACCGGACCTATGTACAATTATTAATATTTAACAAGTATTAAGATTTTTAAACTACGTACAAGTTTTAATTACAGATTTTAAAACACCGGTAAAACTTTTTACAAAATATACTACCCAGGAATACGAAAAAAAAACGTTTTTTATTTTAAAAGAAGCTAAAGAAGTATTCGAAACACTAAAAACAAAAGTTACTTCCGACCCAGTAATACGATTATTAAACTTAATAAAAAGAAAAAAACTAAAAACGGACGCTTTAAACGGAATAATCGCCGGAATATTTAAACAACTAGAAAATAATAAAAAATAGTACTTAATAACTTATTATTTAAAAACGTTATAAAACGCCGAACTAAAATATCTAGTTTATAATAAAAAATTATTAATTATTATTAAAATATTAAAAAAATAAAAACTTTTTATAAAAAGAACAACGGAATTACTTAAGATTTATTTCGATTATAAGAATTTAATTATATTTATAATTATAAAAAACTTTAATAAACGGTATAAGAACTAGTTAATCTTTTTCGCGAAATTTAACTTTAAAATATATTATATTAAAAAAAAATAACATTTAAATAAATATTTTTAATTAATAAAAACAAAAAAGATTTAAAGTTTTTAAACGAAATATTTAAATATTATACTTTTAAAAAAATAAAAGCTTACGTATACGGGTTATTTTTAAAAATCTTTCGGAAGTTTAACTATAACAGTTATAACAAACTTATAACTTTTAAAAACTAGCGGAACTACGCAAGCAGAAAAGGTTAAAAACGGACAAACTAATTTATAAAAAAAAGATCTATTTATCCGAAATATTACGAAAAAAATTCGTTAAAAAATTCTATAAACATTTTTTATATAAATATTAAAAAATAATTAAAATAATTAAACGTTTATAAAAAAAATACGATTTCCCCGGATTATAAAAAACTGTAAAAAAAATAATAAACGTTTATAATATTTATAACAAAATTAAAACCGTTTAATATAAATTTTACAAGTTTTTATAACCGATATAAATATTTAATAAAACATAATATATTATTATTTAAAATTTTATTATTATATTACTATTATTAACTGACTTAGTTATAAAAATATAGTATAATAGAATATAGGTTATTATAAACCGATTTATAAAATACGGTTATTTTTTACTTTTTAAAAACAATATTACTATTAAATAACTAATATACGCCTTTATTTACTAATATTTAAATAAATATAAACTATTTAAACAGATCATTTTTAATCGAAATATTTTTTTTATTTTTAAATTTAATACAAGTTTTTTTAAAAAAATTAATATAAAATTTAAATTTTTAACCGCTTATTATTTTTAAATAAATAAACAAATAAAAAAGTTAAATTAAACATTTAAATAATACTTTTAAAACTATATTAATTACGAATAAAATAATTAATATAAACTTTTATTTATAACTTAGTTAACTTATAACATTTTTATAAATAAAAATATAAACATGTTATTTTATAAAACAGTTTATAAATATTAAATAAATATAAACCGATAAAAAAAATTTCGAACTAAAACTCCCGCTATTAAAACAATCGCTTTAAAAGCTGAAATACTCGTTATAAAAATTAAAATAATATAAACTAAATTATAAACTATATTTTAATTTATTTAATAATATATGTTAAAATACTATAATAAAAAAAAAATTAAAAAATTAATTTTAATAAAAAAAAATAAAGTTTATTTATTCCGATAAAAACAAAATTTAAATATTAATATTTTTTAAATTAAAACAAAACAATTAAACAATAAATTAAACTTTAAAAAATTTAAACCTTTTAAAATTAAAAAAATTGTTTTATTAACTAATTATAAACTATTATTACTAAATATAATACGAATTTATTCTATTTTTTATATTTTATTACTCGAACTTATATTAAAAAATATACCGTTAAAAATATAACTCGAAATCGAACTTAATTAAAACATTTATAAAATCGAAAAAATCTTAAATTCCCGTTAAAATAATAATAAATTCGAATATTTTGTTAAATAAATAAAATATTTATATATTAATAATATTTAAAAATTTAAAAAACATTTAAAAACCGTTGTAATAATTGTTAATTAGTTCTATTATTAATATTTTAACCGATTAAAGTTAAAAAAACGGAGTTAACTTTTAAAAAAACGTTAAACGTTTTTTAATTAAAACTAAAGTTTAACAAAGTTAGTGTTATAAAATCTACGGAAAAATTCGCCACAGTTGGGTAAACTTCCCCCCGCTTTTTTTCTTCGTATTTTCGCTCGATTTAATCTATTTTTTCCTTTTTAATAAAAATATTAATTTCCCGTTTATATAAAAACTCTTTTTAAGTTTCCAAACGGTAAAAACGTTTTAAACGCTCGTTTATTTTATTTTTAAAACTATTTATTTTTTTTTCGTATTTTTTTTTAACGGTTTATATATTATTTTTAAACTTTTTTCTAATTGTTTTTATTTTTTTTTAAAAATTTACAAGTTTTTTTTATATTTTTTCTTTCGTTTAATAAAAACAAGTCCGTTTTTTTATAATTATTATTAAAATTAATATAAATATACTGTTGTAATATTTTTTATTTAAAATATAACAATAATAATTAAAAAAATCGTTAATACGGAAATAAAAAAAAAAATTTAATAACTTGTAAATAAAATATAAAAAGATTTTAAAACTATATTATAAAACATATTTTACCCGGGTAACACGCGCCTTTTTTTATTAAAAACAAGATCTTTTTTATACGCGATTAAATATAATAAAAAAAATACTTACGAAAAAAAAAAAAGTGTTTTTAAAATAAAAAACACGAGAAAAAGGGGTATAATATTACGATCTAGGGTTTATTCCAGGCCTGCTCCACTAGGACAAGCGCCCGTATCTTAATTACCACTTACCCAAACCGAAAGATTACGTAACATAAATCCCCGGGATCCCCTAGATCCCCTGGATCTTTAAAATCTATAAAATTACTAAAAACTATAAAATTGCTAAAAGATTGTTAAAAGCGTAATAAACGGAAGAAGGCGTCTTTTATTTTTATATAATGTTACGATTCTTTTTTATTTAATTATTTGTTCTTATTCTTTAATTATTAACTTATTTCTTTATTAAATAATATATTCTTTACTTAGAATCAATTGTTTTTATTATATAGTAACGGGGAATACTTTAAAAACCTCTTAACAAACACCCACTAAAGATCTTATTATTACCTGTAAATTAAAACCCCGTACGCTCTCCTATATTGTTGTATAGGAGGTCTGTTATAATTTTTAACTACGATATTATTTTCGGAATAAAATAATTAAAAACTAACGACCTGATAATTTAATAAAAAAACAAAATAATAATTTAAAATACTAGAAATATTAATAAAATATAAAGAATAACAGAAGAAATTAAAATATTAAAAAAATACTTATAATATAAAGACCTGTTTAAAACATTAAAAAAAAACAAGTTATTTAAATACGGACTTTAAAATTACCAAATCTTACTGAAAAAAAAACACGAACCTAGATTGTATTAAATTTATTATATAAGTTTTAAAAAATCTAAAGTTTTATAAAATTATATATAAAAAAACCTAAAACGAAAGTTTATACGCGAATTAAAATTATTATATAACTACCCGGTTTTATTAATATTAAAAATAAAAAACGGAAAACAGGCCTAAAACGAAAAAAAAAACCTAATATAACAAGTAATAATAAATTATCGTTTATTAAATATAATTATAATTCCGGACGGACATTTTTTAATTTTTCTTATTATAATAAAAAAAAACATTAATTAAACTTAATAATTTATTATATTCGATATTTTTAATAAATATTATATTATTAAAATAACAAAAAAAAAAGAATAAAAAACCGTTATACGAATAATTTATAGATTATATAAATATACGGTTATATTTTAAAAATTACGTAATACCCCGGCAACTTTTTAACGTATAATAATAATAGTACTCCGGAAATTTTTAAATAAATTTATATTTGTTTATTTTAATAACGTCTTTATTTATTCGAAAACTTTAAAAAAATATAAAAAACATATAACAATAGTTTTAAAAGAATTTTAACGAGCGAAACTATAATTAAACGTAAAAAAATACGTATAACATATTTAAAAAATCAACTTTTTAAGATTTATTATTACCCCCGGGAAAATCTAAATATAGGAATTAAAAATTAAAACAATACGTAATTAGAAAATACCGGACTTATATATAATTACTAATATCCGACAAATATTAAAATTTTTAAATTACGTACGAACTTTAATTATAGATTTTAGAACACTAGTAAAACTTTTTACAAAATATACTATTAAAAAATACAAAAAAAAAACGTTTTTTATTTTAAAAAAAGCTAAAAAAACATTCGAAACGTTAAAAGTAAAGGTTATTTCCGATTTAATAATACGATTACTAGATTTAATAAAAAAAAAAAACTAAAAACGGACGTTTTAAACGGTATAATCGCCGGAGTACTCGAACAATTATAAAATAATAAAAAATAACATTTAATAGTTTATTATTTAAAAACGTTATAAAATATTAAACTAAAATATCTAATTTATAATAAAAAATTATTAATTATTATTAAAATATTAAAAAAATAAAAACCTTTTATAAAAAAAACAACAGAATTATTTAAAATTTATTCCGAT
>MU390453.1:0-25381 GCA_022578715.1 Nemania sp. FL0916
TATTATAAAATATAAATTCGATTTTTATTAAAAATATTATTAAAAATATAATTTAAATTAATAATTTAAATAATATTTTTAATTATTTTTTTATTATATTAAATCTTATAATATTAAAATATTTAATTATTAAAACTATTATATTTAAATTAAAGTTTTATTAAAACTACAGTTATAAAATTAAAATATATATTAAAATACGCATTTTAATAAAAATATATTAAATAATTAGCCCGAAATATTTATATTATTAAATTATTATTACGTTAAACTACAGTAAAATATTCCCGATCTTTATTTAATTTATATAAAACAGGAAAATTTTATACCGTAGTATTTTAAAGCTTTAAAAGCCAGTTGTCGTAATAATCCAGAATAATCCAGAATAATCAATCAATTATGCGAATACAATACAACAAGTATTAACAACCGGTTTTCTGACACGGGCTCCTTGAATGCAAGTATCACACACGTTGCAAATATAGTGTGGACTACCCTCCCTATCTGCTGACTTATTGTGTAGATAGTGTAATTGATATGCGAAGCCCTATGTGGCTTACGTATGTAAGCGAATCAAGAGCCGTGAAACTGTCAGATGTTGCTTCACAGTGCAGAGCCACAGCTGGTAAGTATCGAACAGCTCGCGGCCAGCATTATCTCCGCTCAGCCTGATGGCAACGCTTGCCTACCGTATTCCCAGTGGCTATCAGCAAGATCACCAAGGCAATGCCCAGGTAATGTGAACTTCCTTGTCGCCATATTTCAGCATTTCGCACGAACGGCCGGCAAGATAAACAGGCACAGTTGATTTTCAGCAAAACTCGAACGGTTTGATAATAGGTTCAAATTGCCAGCGCAAATTGGGTCAATGAAGATACGGAAGGCGTATCATTTGTCAGATTTCCAGTTCGGCGGCGTAAGAACATGTTGTGAATCAGCAGGGCGGTTTGCCGTGAATGGATTCATAGATGCTAAATAGGTCGTGAAGTCTACATCGATTCGAGGCTGTAAATAGATAATAGATACACATATCCGCCTTTGGAATACTACACACCTTACCAGCATACGTGCTTCATATATCCGTTGAAGGGATTGACTTCAGCCAAATATCCATGCGTCACTCTTTGCTACATGTACTATGTGTATGCATGCTAGGATGAGTGAATATACAGGTCATTCAGATGAACACTAAGGGATGGGGAAGATTCGGTCAGAGTGAGGCTCTCCAACGAGAAGGGGTGGGTGATTACAACGCTGCTAGACACAAAATAGTCGATCCAAATCTTTGTTGCATGATATACTGCCTGCAAGCCACCGTGTCAACCACTATCTATTGGTCGATCAGACCAATAGCGCGTTCCTCAACACATGCGAGGGAATCGAGTGAGTAAAGCGGCTCTCTCTGCCTACTTTTCTTGTGGAAGAAGGCAACCACGTATAATGTGGTCGGAGCCGGCTGGTGATAGGATCCTGTAGGGTCCCGGTCCGCGCCCAGCATTTCATGGCATATATGTGCGACGAGGCCGTAATTTATATACTATATCTTGAAAGCCTTACTCTGCCTATATCAAATATACCAATTGGCACTTGATTGTGCACTTCAGAACATATTCTCTGCTAGAAGATATCGAAGTCAGCCTACTGCAAACATGGGCAGCGCTTTCAACCGGGCGGACTCTGGCTTCAACACCGAGGATTATCAACCTCGCCGCCCAAATTTGGCCGACCGCCACGGGAGAAATCAAGAGCCAGATCGTTTTCAGGAGAAGATGAGCTCCTACAACGGAATTCTTGATTGGGATACGCTAGAGGGCTGTTTAAAAGACATTTGGTCCAACGAAACCACAGAAACGCTCCAGCCCACGAAGGCAAGTAGTCTGGACACATGAGCGCAGCAGGACTGGCTATTAATTGATGAAATACTTAGGTCAATGATCAATGGGTTTTCCATGTTCCACGAAGATTGACACAGGTAGGCTGTCTCGGAAATACGAGAATGACAAGCCAATACTGAATACCGGAAATTCTAGAGGGAAAGGGGGGTAATCATAAGGGTGCGTGATGAGAAGAGGGACCAGCTCAGGCTCAGCCCCCACGAGCGCGTTCACCAGAATGAAGGGGGCATTGCACTGCCCCCTAATATACCCCAAAGTCGGGCACTGTGTCAGAGCAGTGCAGCCACACCTGAGCACAATGCTAGGTACCTGATTCAATGCTCGTCTTAGCAGAAAGCCATTGGCAGTGCATCGTCCCAAAATCTAACATTCGTTTCAAGTATATTGTATGCCCCTTGGAAAGCCTAGCAGTGCCTTCGCTATCCGCTGAGCCTCCAAGTTGCCAAAAGCCTACCTTGTGATTAATCAGAAAACCATCATATTAAGATCGTAAAGTAATCCTCTTTTGAGCTCACGAGCAACAAGATATTCCATAATCCAACGGAAACACATATGCAATATGGCTTCACAGAATATCCCGAGCGCTCTTTCAAAATGCCATATCGACTCGGAACGGTACCCTCTGAACATGTCCGGCATAATGCCTCATATCTCGCCAGAGTTCTTGAAAGGGCTCAATGAGCAGCTTGATGATGTAGCTCCAGAATTGTTCCGCAAAACAGAAGACAGAGTAGAGATACCTTGGAGAGATAATGGGGTAGCCTCAAACGACGGTAAGTCCAATGAACGACTAGGTGGGTTTCTTGTCGCTGACCAATCAGATCTTGAGAAGTTGAATATTCAAAGCTCCAGAGATTTAACAGACATGATGCGCTTCGACGTTGATAGTGCTACCAAGGTGGTGACTGCATCTCAACATGACCCACAGTGCAGATTCATGTAAGTGTTATAATCATAAGGGGACAAGCCACGCCAGAAGCTTACCATTCTTGAAGATATCTGTTCGGCAACACTTCTCTTAGTGTGCTCAACATAACCCGACCAATGTTCACCAGGATCCTTACGTTCCATCAGGTTATGCCAGCATACTTAGAGTTCGTCATGGCCTTTGGTATGCAAGAGGAGCCAAAAGACTTGAGATTCTCGAGCTTTAAAAAGCAGATATGCCTTTCACCTAGCGCCCGCCTGCCCGATATCTCAGATCTGGGCAGAAGCGGCCAACAGTACCAATTGTGCTATAACCTCAAGCACATTGAAAGGGATGGGGAGGGGTTTACATTGATAAGGCAAGCAGCTATACACCACCAATTCGACGTTGTCACAGGTAAGACCCTATGGATCGTGACAGCAGGGAGGCGGAATTTGCAGGAGCGATATAAAAGTAAGCACCGTAGTACACATGTTAAGCACACATGCCTAACATTTTCAGGTTTAACTGGAGCAAATGGAAGGCCGCAGGATAAGTCATTCGATAATCCTCTCGAATGCTTCTATTCTAGTTTAGCAGCTCACACAATGTTTTGCTCCTGGTCAACTGAGAACTGGAGATGGTATATCAAATGGCTTGAGAATCATTTGGAGGAAGCGGTATGATCGAAGCCCTATAGTTTGATTCAAGATCGCGACTAACAATTTTATAGACTGGTTTGGTTGTTCATGGACCGCGCGGAGAAAGCGAACATCACCAGAACTATAGGCCAGGGGATCTTCAAACATTGCAGAGACACGAAGATATGGTGCACGAGACTATCGCCGCCCTCGAAGCAAACCGGCGTGTCATAAACTCCTTACAACAGTTTTATTCTAGTCTCAAGAACAACCCCAACTTTCCATTGCGGAGCAATGGCGCTGAATATGTCGACACTTTCTCAGACCAATTAGACAACTTCTTAACAGATCTAGAGCATCTGATCCAACGAGCATCAACTCTGCTTAAAATAATGAACGGCCGCAAGAACCTTGTAAGCAAGTCAAATACCGCGAGCAACATATATCTAACCACAGTGCAGGTTTCCCAACACTATCAGAGTCAATCAACTGAAAACATGGAGAAAATGAATCGCAATATGGAACGGGAAACCATTTTAGTCAGAATTGTCACAATTGTCACCCTGATCTATTTGCCCGCAACTTTCGTCTCAGTAAGTGCCCAACAGCCCGGAATCTCTTCAGGATCACTGACTAGAGATGGAAAGACTTTTTTTAGTACTGACGTAATTAAATATCAGACTGGAGAGAATTTCTCTTATACTGCCATGGTGCGATGGCTACAAGTAGCCCTACCTTTGACAGCGCTCACATTACTCCTAGCATGGCTCTGGAATCGCACGGCAAAGCAAAAGCTGAGCTTCGGAGGCAAACCCCATTGGCCGTCTGCTTGGTTCACAAGGGAGCAAAGGTCACCAATCTTGCCTCTGCATAACCAAAAACAGCCTATTCAACAGATTAGCATTCCCTAGGCACAGTATTCAGCCCATGGCCTTCAGTATCTCCTTGGCACAATCCAACACTTCGAGGTTTCCTTTTCTTCTGTAAATTTCTTGTATTTTTGTACATAGCGTGCGCGATAAATTATTCTCGCATGACGAATGTGTAGGTAGGTAGTCAATACTAAGAGCAGGCTCTAGAGCTTTTTACACTTCTCATCTACAGTAAGACTTGGCGTGCGATCAAGGGGGGATGCCGCAGCCGGTCGGCAATGTGCCCCATATGCAAACCACCAGCTTGTATATGCATCGCCACAGGAGCCGTAAGATGCAACCTAAGTCGTACCTACCGCATGATTCGTTACAGACGCTTGATTTTCGAATACACATACTCCAGAAAGGATAGCGCTAAAGTACTCGTGCATGATTAGAGATGACACTATGCAAGGCACCTAAAGTGCGCCTTCCAGGTGGGCGTGCCCATTTCCTCCCGGTCGCATTGTTCCAGCCACACCGTTTCTGTCCTTGCTCGCCCCTCATCAATCTTTTGATTGTGCGAAAGATTGACCTCTCCACTGGGAAGTAGAGCTTGTACATCCACTACGACGATGAGAGGCTCAAGAAATACGACGGTCTCTGTTACTACTTGTAATGCTACATATATACGGGAGTACAAACGATCCGGCATCCGACTTGACGACGTTCTACAGTATTACATTGTTATTCCGCATACCACTTGTGATTGAGGTAAAGCATGATCTGCTCCGCCATCTGACAATGTGTAGGAACCTAGAATGCCGACATACAGTATCTAGCTACGGTGTACTTCAGCTGGGATAGCGAGGTGCAAGTGGCTGAGCTCAGAGCTGAGCGGCCTATTTCGCGAGTCTTCTGGCACACCTTGTTGTCAGCGGTGGCGTGCTACCACTTCCGGGGCGATCGGCAGGTAAACCTGCAGGCTGAGCTTAACGCTCCCTCCCAGAATGCTTGGGCGAAAGGTATAGTGTGACTGTACCTTACATGGACACACTAGATTTTGTCAGCAGACAGTGGTATGGTCGCCTTAACTACTAGTTCGCATACAAATAGGCTGCCTCCTGCTGTGTCATTCTTCTCAATCTCGTTCTGCAGCCAATATCCTCTCTTGTCGAGACTCGGGGCTCTTTGCCACTCTCGAAAATAACCCAGCCTCATGGCATAAGCGTCAATATGCCGAGGTTCCAATCTCAACAATCGGGATCTTCGCTGGAGGGGGGCGAAACTCTCAAAATGTTTCTGAGACTAATGCGTGATGAGTGGAATGGCACAGCAGTGGACGGCCGCCGATATGTACGCACTAAACGAATGACCGATTGGATGAAAGCGAATGAATCTATCGATAAGATTGCTAACGGAGGTCTTCTTCTCGATGATGTTTACGACACAGCTAACAAGCCCCATGCGCCACGCGGTATGTCTGAGTTTCCCTCAGTCAAGTGGGAACAAATCTCTGATGAGGGATACATTGTCGTCTTTGGCCTTCTTACATTCTTGGGCCATGGGCACTTTATCAATGAGTTTCGGCAGCATAGAGTCAGTGATCACTGGCTGCAGGCTCCTACCACTATCCGAGAGAATATGCTCAATGATCACTTCAGGAGTTCGCAAGGCTTGCAGACCTTTATCGACGACTTTGACCGCCACAAATGGGAATTTTGGCCTGTCGAATTCAGCCTAGATCTGGATCTTGTTTTATCTAGCAGACACTGCATTTTACCGTTCTGTCATAAGGACCCCATCAATTCCAAGGGAGCAACGGCTCAGCTATTTGAAGTGGCTGTAGAAGAAGACTTTGTGGAAGAGAGTCTTCGATCGGTTATCAAGGGCTCTAGATATGATGATTCGGAATTTGGTCCAGTGAGTGACAATTATCTTCAGTTCCAAGCCGCGTCTGTTGTCTATCATTTTCGTTTTTGTCGGAGCTAACGGTCATTTCAGTGTTATAGATTTGCATTCAAATCGTATAGCCAAGGACGTGAGGACATATACAAGATTGAAAAAAATGCTTTCAAAGGAATCGGAAATGAGCAAGACATGATCAAATGCTTGGGAACGGTAGAAACCTCAAACGCTCCTGGAGGTGATCCACAAGACAGGTGTTACAACATCCTGCTAGAGTATGGAGAGGATGATCTGAATGAATATTTCATTGTTCATAGCCCCCCTACTCTGAGTAGTGAGATTCTAGATTTCTGGGAAAAGCTATTCCAAATTGCCGATGCACTTCAAAGAGTACACAACCTAGAGAAGAAAAGGAACAATGGCAACTCAGTTATGTTCAAGGGGTAAGAATTCTGATTCGGTGTCCATTTATCACTGGCGAGCGCTAATTCAGCCAGCTGTCACGCCGACGTAAAACCTGACAACATTCTACGCGTACAAGGGAAGTTCAAGTTAGCTGACTTCGGATTCGCAACTTTCGTCCCTCATAATGAGGAATCGATTTCACCTGTTGGTGGCACAGAGACTTACGGTAAGCGCTGGACAATAATTATTTCCGCCCTCGGAAGGTAGCGAATACTAATGGATTGGCAGGTGCACCTGAATTTTTTCAGATGGCTTGCCAACCGTCAGAGAACGGTACGGTATCTAACAGACTTGATACATGGTCATTCGCGTGTGTCATCTCCGTTGCAGTTACCTGGGCTGTGCTAGGGCTGCAGGGAATGATACAATACCAATCAGTCCGAAAAGCAGCCGTCCAAAAGATCAAGTCAAAACCCCGGGCTGCTATTACTCACAGATTAAACGACGACGTCTTCCATGATGGTTCGGCTGTGCTTGGTGATGTTATCAACTGGCACAAGTACCTTCGCCAAGTAATGAGGAAATCGGATCCAATATCAGATCGACTACTCGATTTGATTGATGAAGTCCTAAGTTCGGATCCCGATAGCCGTCTAACATCAGCAGAACTTTACGAGAAATTGACCGAGCTTTTACTCGAAGCTAAGAAGAAAATCTACGAGCCAGTCGCTGACTCGATTCTCGAAAGCATGATTTCATTTGATAAGACTGGGCCTTCAACCATGGGAGAGTTTAAGCAGCAATGGGAAAATAGTATTACACGAAAGAACGGCAATTCGAAACATCCTAAGAAATCTGCCCGCCTCACGAACATTGTGCCAGCGAAGGTCGCTCATCGTCAGGTGTTGGAAGATACACTAAGCCAGAGTTCTCTCATTAATGGGTACTCGGAACGCGATCATAGCATTTCAGCCAACAGCTCTTCAATCGATCTGGCTCGCACAAATTCGGTTATCCAGCCGCAAGCACACGCTACCAGAGCCTTAACACCATTGAGGACTTCTACGACTAGAAGTATGGCAGATGTCCCTATTGTCCAGGCGTATTCTTCGATGCTGGAAGGCAAACTCCGACGGTGGCCCTCACTGACACGACCGAAGAAAGATAAGTATCTTTCTAATTTCATCAAGGATAGAGACATTGTCAGCCATTCCCATCAACTCTTCCGAGAAGTAAACATAGACCTAATGATGCTATAGAAATTCATCGTGGACAACGGGTCAAGCATGAAAAAACATTGGGATCATGCCACGCAGACACTTCTAGTTCTGGCTGAAAAGGTTGCAGCCTGTGATGATAACGGTGTCGACTTGGAATTCACCTTCGCCAATAATGAACTCGGCTGTCAAAATATCAAAAACCCTCGGAGTAAGTTCGCTGAGGCCATGAAACAGGCAGAAAGCCGTATTTCCACAGATCCCGGCAAGCCACTCGCGACAGACATGGCGCGCACACTGGGAGAAGTATTTGACAAGTACGAAATAGGAGTGACTAAACGAAGGACAACGTTGATTGTTCTGACGGATGGGGTATGGGAGGGCTCTAGTCAATTTAACGAAGTAGAAGAAGAGATCGAAGAGGCCGAAAAGAAGGCCGGAAAGAAGGTTGAAAAGAAAATCGCCAGCTTCCTCAAGGGCTCCAGGCGAGCCAATGGCTATGAGGACAGGCCTTTCACGATCCAGTTCGTTTCATTTGGCGACCGGGCGACTGGTAGGTTAACCGCGCTTGATGACGACATGGAAAAGAAATATATATCCCGTAAGTTCTGGAAGAATTTCATACTTTATTGTGCTAATAAGTGAGATAGAGATGTCATCGATCATGAACCGTGGACCGGGAATCTCTACAAGATGATACTTGGCAGCCTAGACCAGAAATTCGACACTAACCCGACGAGTGCGATCGAAGAACCAGAGGATATGCTCGCCATTCCACTCCGGAGCCCTTCCGGAATACTGCGACGTTTGTCAGGAAGGTCAAATCGCGAGAAAGCCGTTTGATCAATCGCTACACAAGAGTCTACAATAGCCCCATACTACATTCCTACTTATCGCACAGATCAGGTATAATTTCGGTGGCAGTGAATCCAGATTTTCTCTTACATTGCTATCACGAGATGGCTATAAGAAAACGTTAACCATTAGCCGGACATACCAAGTTGAAACGGTGAGTTGTTGCAGGTGTATGTTCTCCGTGAATTCGTCCGCGAATTGACAACCTAGAGACTTATCATTAATTACTGCTTTTAGGATTATTTATCTATCTGCGCTGTCATGTTCGAAGATGTAATCCACCACCTTGAGCGCCACGCGCTCACTCGTACTGGCCATGAACACGCGGGCCCAATACCGAACTCTTCTTCGACGCCCTTGATCTCGTCGCTAAATGCAGCGGCGACGAAGCCGGCGTCGGTCGCAAACCTGAACACGGCCTCGACGATGTGGCGCATGCGATGTCCTCGACGACGCCAATCGCACGTGTGATCACGATCGCGCTGTCGTTGATTAAGTCGATGAGCCAGATCTGCGTGTTGAGCTAGTCAAGCTGTGCCCATCATTCTTCGATGGAAAGAGAAGTGGACAAAGGGAGATTTTTTGCTCCATGGAAGAACGTCGACCCGTTGCATATAATTTGCATTCATATGAGACAGCGGTCAGCTGAAAACTAGCCCCTCAGTCTCGAAGGCAAGCGAAAAGATGTCCAATACGTTTTCGCGTAGCGGCGCTTTCTTTGCAGCTAGGTGAAAAGTACCGCTGGTGCTAGCTCGGGCAGCGAAAATCGGTCTAGGATTCACGGGGGACGCAAGAGATAGCCTGGAGAGGTCCATGTCGGTAGCGGTTTGCTTCGTGGTATTAATGACGGCGGAGGAGGCACCAAGGGAATGAGCTGAGAGCGAATTCTAGATCAGACCAAGTCCCGTAATTCGCGAGCTTAAGAAGAGCGTAGTGATGAGAGCTGGGGGCATGGGACATTTAATTTCATCCGGCAAACTAGGATCGTCTGATACGGTGCCGTTCTCGAGCCATTGGCCCAGGGTATCTGCGGTCAACCGATCTTTAAGCACAGGCGGTTAGATTCCGGCCGTGGCTTTCAGTCATATAATCCTGTGCATGCCGATGAGCAATTCAAAGGAATTGAACAGAGTTAGGGGTGCGCACCCGTGACGAATTTCCACAGCTAAGTGATGATGGACATTTGATTTCATAGTTGCCTAAGATTTGATGCTCGCAATGCCCAGTTGGACGATTTTCAGGATCACTGAGCTTGCAGCAGGGCCAATTTAGTTTATCAAGCAGAACAAATACAGTTTCTAGGCTCTACGGAGTACCGACCGAGAACTTCCAATTTCTGCCATGATATCACCACAACGACAAACATAACAGTATCAAACCTATCAAACCCCAGACGCTATAACGACGGTGATTCTTTTGGTTTCTCGTAGCCTTTGACAACTATAACAGGCTACAGTATTTGGTTCACATCGTATCAAGGCAGAAGTTTTAGATATCAGCTGGTACCTCGAAGCTGAAAAACTGCACGCCACAGGTGAAGGGCCGGTTAACAATATTCAGGCAGCCGGATATTCTGGAGCAACAAAGAACGGCTTGCACCAGTGAGTGTCACCATTAGGCTTTGGATAAAATTTTTCTATTTGCGTCGAATTTATCTAGCCAAGCTGAAACTTCTCGTGAATACCGCCCCCTGTTTCGCTCTTTGCTTGTTGTTCTATGACTCAATCACAAACGATACCTAGCGCAACATTATTACTGCCAAGATGAACCAATGAACGTGCTGTTATTTGACAATTAGATAAAAACACGGAACAAATTGTTCATCAATTGTCTGAGATATCAAAGACCAAGATGCTTTCTGTATCAAATTCGCCACAGTAATGATATCATTGCAATTGTGATGGTCAATAAGATGGATGTCTGGGTGCGGGGTGCCAAGCTCGACTGTGTGCAGGCAGCACTCTGTAGCACGTCTGAGGTGCCTGTGGTCCTACTGTAAGTAGCTGGCTTTTACTTCGCACCTGCGTAAGTAGAAATCTAGCACATTCATGATTGCAGGTTACGGTATGCGTCATGTAGCATCCCGACTAGAATAGGCATCCGCGCTGCCTCACTATTGCATACTTACTTATAGGTAGGTGCCCTCTGCCTGGTTCTATAAAGACTTCCAAGTTCGTCGTCCCCGTACTCCGTAATCCTCTGTGCATTTGCATCTCAACTTCATCCTTCTAACTCAATTTTGTCCATATTCTATTCTGCACACAAACTAGGAGGTATGTACGGACAATTTCAAGCCAGCAGCGGCGCATTTGGCGGCGCGATGGACTACAGACCCAGCCGCCGGTGCGGATGTTGGTTTGCTCCGAACCAGCGGGTACCGTATGTTCAGAAATCTTATCTCCCTCTGCAGGGCATGCAAGCCCATGCCACGATCAAGGATGTCTCCTTGCGAACGGTTCTGACACAGACTTTTTCTAATGATACGAATGACCACATCAAAGACTTGGCCTATTCTTTCCCTCTCTATGACGGTGTATCCGTAGTTTCGTTCACAGCGACCATTGGCGACGTTCGGATACATGGCGTAGTCAAAGAGAAACAACAAGCACGTCGCGAATATCAGGATGCTGTCGACAGGGGTGTATCAGCTGGTCTTCTGGAGCAGCTGCCCGAGGCCTCTGATGTTTTCGTGTCTAAGATAGGCAATGTCCCAGCCGGAGCCAAGATTATTGTTGAAGTCATTTACATCGGCGAGCTGAAGCACGATGCTGAATCGAACGGCATCCGGTTTACTCTCCCGGCCTACATCGCTCAGCGTTACGGAACAACACTAAATCCTATCTTTAACACTGGGGTCTCGAAGACAGCCGATCCCATCAAGGTGACCGTTGACTTCCAAAGTCCAGAAGGATGCCCGATTCAGCAAATTCAATCACCAAGTCATCCGATCACTGTCAATGTCGGCCGCACGACCGATATGCCTACCGCCGCATATATGGCCAGCCGCGGATTTGCTACACTCACGCTTGATCGCGCAGAGCTAGAGAAGGACTTTGTCGTCATCGCTAGTATTAAGGATGCATATACACCAAAAGCGTTCCTCGAGACGCATCCTACCTTTCCAAATCAACGCGCCTTGATGGCCACACTAGTGCCTCGGTTCAACATCAAGCCAACTTACGGCGAGATTGTCTTCATCGTCGACCGATCTGGAAGTATGCGTGGGAAAATAGAAAGTGAGTACCAAATTCTTCGGCATGTCTCTGTTTTAAACCCGTTCCTCTGTGAATATTTCCTCACCTCTAGAGCGATCGCAATCTTCGAACTATCGAATTCTTTCGGAATCTATTTCTATCCCTTTACGGACATTATCACTAACTCATAGTGCGTTAGCTGTGATTAAAGCAATGACCATCTTGCTCAAGTCTCTTCCCGTTGGAGTCAAGTTCAACATATGCTCATTCGGGGATCGGTATTCCTTCCTGTGGCCACGCAGCAAGTCGTACGATGACGAGACACTAAGCCAGGCACTGCAACACGTCGAAAGATTCGACGCGGACTACGGTGGCACGCAGATGCTCGAACCAGTGAAGGCCACAATCGATGCGCGGTATGCTGACATGCATCTCGACGCAATCATGCTGACCGATGGGCAAATCTGGGACCAGAACAGGCTATTTGATCTGATCCGGGGCGCCTGCGAGGACAACAAATGCCGCTTTTTCTCCCTTGGTATTGGTTCGGGGGCTTCGACTGCACTCGTCGAGGGCATTTCCACGGCCGGAAATGGGTATAGCCAATTTGTTGCGGCGGGAGAGAAGATGGATATGAAGATGGTCCGACTGCTCAAAGGAGCGCTCACACCGCATATCAACGACTACAGTCTTGAAGTCAAGTACAAGAAAGACGATGAAGACTCTTTCGAGATCATCCCAACTATGAAGGAGGAGGCATCTGAGGCCGACATTACATCAGAAATCGAGACGGCGAGCACTCTTTCGGATGCGACCACCCTGAAAACGCCGATCTCTTTCTTCGATAATACAGTCGGAACTGATGATGATGGCGACGTTTCCATGGACTCTTCACTGACGAACAAGGACAAGTTCGCCCACTTGCCGACCATTGAGCCTCCCAATATGATCCAGGCTCCTATTAAGGTCCCTCCTCTTTACCCCTTCTCGCGAACAACAGTATACCTGCTACTCGACCCGAGCATCTACCACATGGCTCCCGAATCGGTCGTACTTCGCGCAACATGCGCCCAGGGCCCTCTTGAACTCGAGATCAAAGTCGAAGATATCGGAAAAAGCGAGACCATTCATCAGCTAGCGGCCAAGCGAGCAGTATCCGAGATCGAGAAGGACGGTGGATGGCTTACTACGGCCAAGCTTAATGGCACGCCTGTTAAGGGCAAGTACGATGGTCACTGGGAAGACATTCGAGAACGCGAAGCCGTTCGCCTTGGCACAAGGTTCCAGATCGCCGGCCGGTGGTGCTCGTTCGTGGCGGTGGGAGACAACGTCGAACATGAGACCATCGTCGTCGAACACGAGGGCGCCGCCGTCAATGAGAGCACGCAATACTCGCGAGCACAACTGTGCAGCGTTGATACGCGGTCTGCTGATACGCGGTCTGCTAATGCTAATGCGCGGTTCGCCGATACCTCCTCTTTTGGCAATAGCAGGCTTTCCTCCCGTTCAGCTCTCCAAAGCGCTCGAACAAGTTCTACTTATATCCCACCTGCAGAGAGCGCTCCACAGGCGATGGCTTTTCTTGCGCACGCCTATAGTCCTTCGACATCCATATCAAGCGAAGAAGTGTATTTGGATCAGAGCTCCCCACTGGCTTCAACCCTTGATACTTACTCCCCGGGCCGCCGTAAGGTCCAAATGCCAGGAAGTTCACCGTCCGCTTCTTTCAGAATGGCAAGGAAAAAAAAGGCTAAAAGGGTCTCTAATGACGGCTCTGTTGGCGGCTCTACATCCATTCTATCGTCATTGTCGCGACTGGTATCAGGCAAGGCAAAGGCGGAGGAGAATGATGATGAATCATTTGATCAGACTGTTTCGTATAATAGTCTTGATGATAGAATGCGCGGCGTCATCCGCTTGCAGAAGTCGGACGGATCTTGGGAATGGCACCAAGACCTCCTGGACGCCATGGGGATCAGCCCGAGCGTGACGAAGCAAACCAACATCGATGCCACGGCCCTAGCGATCGCGTTCCTGCAGAAGCGCGTGCCTGACGAGGCTGCGTCTTGGGAGCTCATCGTGGACAAGGCGAAGAATTGGCTTAGTCAACAGCATGGCGTCGATGTGGAGAAGGAGATTGGCGATGCTGAGAAGCTCCTTGACTGAGAGCGGACTGAGATCGACTGGCTGACTGAGTAGCTGGAATTAGGCGATGCGTTACGAACGAATGAAGGCTGACGTTCTGATGAATTTGATTATCGGCACTACTGGGAGGGATGGCTAGGCACGAGTATGCTATTAGTACTTCATTCTGATCTGCGAATGCGAAGCAGGTCCTCTATTATCAACTTAGGTAGAGAGTAATAAATTGTTCTCCATAGCGCTGCCAAGAACAGCATGTGAAGCACGATCCACCGCTGTGGGTTTTTCCACCAGTAAGATCATCTGTATTGATCAACTTGACTTTGGATTGTGAACTATAAGGGTTTATAAAATCGAAATTGTCGTAGGCTGATGTTCGCCCTCATCTCTCGCGATTAACTGCACATTGCAACCTGTCGTTATATCACAATGTCTCTCGACGCGCACGCCGCAGACCTCGCCACTTCACTAGCCAAGGCGGATCTCGTTCCGGGATCGGCCGCAACGCTCATCCCGGATGGCTTTCGGCCAACAACGCAGCTAGGCGTGCGCTTCGCTGGGAAAGACGTCGAGCTCGGCACTTTCCTTCGCGCCGGCGAATGCAAGCAGGCGCCAACACTTACCTTTGCGCCTGAAGCGAGTGCATCGGCGGACGCGACGTATAGCTTTATACTTACGGACCCCGACGCGCCGACCCCGGACGACCCGAAATTCGCCTTCTGGCGGCACTGGGTCCTGTCCGGTCTGCGGCCCCAGAGCACAGACGCAAACGCGGCGACCGCAGTTGGGGCGTCGGAACTAACGGCATATCTCGGGCCTGGACCGAAAGACGAGTAAGTCGCGTAATCCCTTACGGATGTTCCTCGTTATTCCGGCGCGTTCTATTAATGCGCGAATCAGTTCGAAGCCGCATAGGTACTTGTTTTTACTATATCGTGAGCCTAAGGGGCTCAGGCTGTCAAAGACGGATGTGGGGGGCGAAGAATTCGTCCAGAGGCGGTCTTTCAAGCCTGCTGAGTTCGCGGAGCGAAATGGGCTGAGCCTGGTTGGGGTTAATTGGATGTATTGCGCTGGTGATGGCTGGACAGAGTGATAGGTTATTCGGTTAAAGTTGGAGTGTTGTTGTCGCATTGCCAAACTTGAATGAAAGAAGACTGATCATTGCACCCTGGCTTTGTATCTTGGGTTGGGACAAGTGGCCACGGCCTCCTTGTGGGTTCATCCGTTCCGTCGTGCTGGGTGCCGTCCTTTAATTCCGTCTTTGTGTGGGTGGCCATATCCCTTGACTCTCTATACAATAAGATAGTCCATGCCTTTGGAGCTATTTTAGGGGTCTTTGTCATGTGATAGGTCGTCTTAAGAACTCGCGGGCCTAACCACAGCGCCCAAATTCTATTCATGTAGCATATTTGTGAAAATGAAATGAAGTCGCCGTCTGTGCCATGTCGGGTTGGCAGATCTTCCAACTTACTTACAACTATGCAGCCGGGTAATTTAATAGGCAAACTCGACCCATACTTAGACACCGATGCGAGCGAGCCGGGCGAAGTCGTGGATATCATATGCCAAATTTGTCGGCACAGGCCATTGACGATATCTCCACGGGCTCGTCCGTTCATACTCGAAGGATCGGTCGAGCCGCTCGATCAGCTAGTCAATATGTTTATTCACGGATTTGAACAAACCGCGCTTTTACCTTGCGGCCACGTCTTCGGGGCTCGATGCCTTCGACAGGAATACTCAGGCCAGAGGCACCTGGTATGCCCCTCATGTGGGTTTCAAATGACTTACGCAAGCTGCGGCCACGCGATTCCACCAGCCATCGTCCCCATAAATAGCGCCGGCTCGGTCCGTGATACCTTTCCCCTTACAATACCAGAAGGAGGCTTAAAACCCAGTCACTGCAAAGAATGCCGATGGAGAGCAATACGGATCAAGCTTCGCCATGCCCTTAATTCGGAGTGCGTTATATGTATGGAAAGGAAGGAAGCAGGAAGGGAGCACAATGTCCACTACGCTCGACACGTCGAGTGCGGGATCAAAGATGTGCTGAGCCAAGTGATGATGCTCGTACAACCAGACTTCGTCACTCGCACCACCGCAGATTCAGTACGGAAGGCAAGGGAGGAGACCGACCGGCGGGACGTGAACACCGCGCTGCTCTATGCAATGGTGTTGACGGAGCTAGAAAGCACGATGTGGCGTGAGACCGCGACAAATCGACTTACATCAGAGCAGCGGAGGAGACATGCTGCAGGGGTCAACGCGATCGAGAGCTACATTCTCGAGTTGCTCATGCTTTCCGGAAACACTTGCCGTCGGATGTGGTAGCAAAGGTTAGGAAACTACGCTGTGCCGCACAGATGGTTGCCTGTCAGTGCTGGGCAGGCGGTCGCCCCACGCTGCTTGTGACTCGGTGCGCGGGCCCTAGTTTAGATAGCGGGGTAACAAAGTACGCTACAAAATGCTAATCGCTGTGCCGCGCGCCAGCCCCCTCCTAATCTGCACCGCCTAGAGCCGCCCCCAACATACCAACCAGCTCGACTGGCGAAACGTCTGGTCTGCTAATATTAGGAATCTTCCGTTTGAGAGTTATTACCTGGCTCATGGAAGGAGCATTTGTTAGTTCTCATACATGTTATCTTGCAGTCTAGGTACGCTAATCTATTTTAGGAATAGACCATCTCATTTGATCTGTTTGTGGCCTCGGACCAGTTCAATATCGGTGGCTTGTGGTTGTACAAGCGAAATTGCCCTACAGAATTCACGTAGTAAAAAACATGCCCGAGGAACATGCCATGGCTTGCTTCACATCCAAACATCCAATTACGTGCGCCAGGAAACTGTTGAGTCACTTCGTTGTGTTGCCTACCAAAGCAGCCTAAGTATGCAGTGCTACCTGGCGGGTGGGGATCTAGATAGTGAACCTGCATCTAACATGCATGGAAACCGGTACCGAGATACTTATGTACCTACAACCCTACGTAATTGAGTAAATATCCTCCTAGCAGTTCCCGTCTGCTCCTAGAGGTCAAGTATGTACTCTGATATGCACATCTGGAGTGCAAAGGACCTGCAATAGTCAGAGCGGCAACGTGATGGACATGGGCAGCAGGCAGAAATGATGGGCATCCTAAATGATGACTGATGATCAAGTAATCCAGATGACCTTTCACTCAGAATCTCAACGTTCTGTTGCCACCAGTGCTGCCGACGCTTGTGTTGTTTCGAAAAGCTGTTACATTTTACATCATGGTCCCGACTATCTTTGCCTAAATGTAGCGGGGACGATTGCTTGATTGGGTAATCAATAATCTTGGCAGACACCTCCACAGACCATTTCTGGAGATCTAACGGCGCGCCAGGTCTAGATGCCAACAGTGAGGCTATGGTTCCCATATACTTGCAGGATTTATATGCCATACTATCTATAGTATAGAGGTCTTGCATTTACCACAAGCGGTCCCTAGAACACCTGTTAGGATCTTATTTTCCGGGATCACAGCCACCAAGCATGAATTGATCCTCAGTAGGCTTAGCCCAGTTCCTACGCAAGGATATCATTCAGTGGTAATTGTTGGGATCCAAGCCCATTATCAGAGTAAAAACATAGGGCTGATAATATAGCTGTTGTTCTACTTGCTTGGCATAACAAGAGTTATCGGTAGAATTACCCATATGTTGCTTATTGGTACCAGACATACTGATTATTCAGTGAGGGCACATAAAGTATTAAATAAGTAGGCTTTATTATCCCAAAGTTGACCCAAACGAAGGGTGGCGAGTCCTAGGGTAACCCGCCGCACCACTCGAAACAATCTTATTTATATCTAGAACCTTTAAGGCGCGGATTAGAGAAGTGCTGAAGTCAGTAACTATGAAAACTTACGCAAAGTGCATGACGCAGAAGAACTTGCAGGTCAACAACATCTTCGAATAGTATGAACTTGGCTTAGATGTTACGGTAGGCGTTCTCAGAGTTGTCCAAAATTCCATGGTAGCCTGTCATTGAACAATACCACCCCAAAGCTACGGGCCTGGATCGACTCATAGTGTAACGGTTGCCGGGGGACCTGGTATGACCAGTCCCCAGCACCTGCTAGCTATATAAGCTCCACCCCTCATCACTGCCCCCGTCAAATGGTTTATAGTTGCTTGCTTGCTTCCTCCTTTGGTCTTTCTCTGAGCAGTATAAACTCACTTCGTGCATTCCAGTGGACACTGCCTGTTAAATCTTTCGCCAATACCTACCAATCTCCATCCGGCCCTTCGACTGACGATACACCCCAAGCACTGAAGAGAGATCTCATCATGCTGAACATCGTAGCCATCGGCCTCAGAGGCCTTCTTGTGAGCACTCAGACTCGGTCTCTGGTACGAGACGCCATAGACATTACACACACTAACGAATCTCCAAGGTCATCCTGGGTGCCATCGTCTTGGCCCTCTCCGTGACTCTGGCCAAGCAGCAAGTCATTGGCAGTCCCCCGCCCGAAACATCGTTCTTCAGCTTCGCCGGTGCCTTCGGGCTCATAGCCTCTGCGATCGCCATCTTAGCCATCTTCGTCGAGAAGATACCTCGAGTCGGTGTCATGGCTGTTGACACGCTCGCCTCGGTGTTCTATCTTGCAGGAGCCATCGTATGTCTATCCTTACTAGGCCTTGAGTCGCTTCTGCTTCATCCAGCTCTTATAGCTTACTAACTTTCTCGTCAGGCCCTGACAGTCGCGCTCAAGCCTGTGCCGAGCTGCACGTCGTCATCTACGATCGCGGAGCTTCTAAGATTTAACAACAAACTTCTTAATGGAGGTTGCCAACACTTGCCAGATAATAAGCTCTATTGCCCAAATGCTGGTTCGGATACAGACAAGCATTATCAGTCATATACCCCTGGCCGTTGCCAGCAAGTACAAGCAGACTACGTATTCGGATATGTCGCCTTCATCTTCGGTGTAGCCTCCGTTGTCCTCACCCTCATCAATTCGCGACGAGGCGGGACAACCGCGACATACGTCTAATTGTCGGCTGCTCAATCTGTTCTCACATTACGCAGTGAGCAAGGAATACAAGCTATACTATGGAGGAAACTTGGCTGTGAATCGATGATTAGCAGATACGGCGTGACTGGTGTGTTTCGTTATTGCTGATTACTTCGCAAACAGTGGCCGAAGATCGTCGCTGAAGATTGACAATGACAATCAATCAAAGATCCAAGTAACGACTATTCAGGGCGTTTGAAAGGGAGAAAGAATTGAAGAGCCGGATTCCAGATAGCATGGCCTGAACCGATGAATATAATACGACTAATGTGTCAAGGGCAACAACCTTGCGTTGCCCCCCGCCTTCTCTGTGTTTGCACAAGCGGTGAACGCTGCCCCACGGCCGCCAAGCCGCGAACGTCATATAATTTTCCATGCCAAGCTTATCTTTAAATACCGTAAATAGACTGGAGACCCCGGACTCCAACCTTTAATTCGGGGATACAGCCCGAATACTGCAACACAGCGATTTTGTAATGCAGTGCAGTTCATGATAATTAGGCGTTGTGATGCGGTCGTTTTCATTTCTTTCGCTTCAGGTACTGCTTGGCGGTAATACAGTTATCTCCGAATATGCGACTTCACCTCCAGTTTATCCATCCCGTAAGTCAATTCAGATTACATGCGCTATGAGAAGAAAATGTTGCTGACCAATAATCTTGAAGCCCCTGGCAAGGGCACCGGGGTATGGGCGGATGCCTATGCTCGCGCCAGAGACCTCGTCGGTCAAATGACGCTTGAAGAGAAAGCCAACATAACCCGAGGCTTTACTGTTCCCGACAATGTCTGCGCGGGAAACACTGGAACCGTACCCAGGCTTGATTGGCCTGGTCTTTGTCTCCATGATGCGGGCAACGGACTACGTGCGACTGATCTAGTAACTTCGTTTCCCTCGGCCCTGCATGTTGGCGCAAGCTGGGATAGGAACTTGACCTACCAAAGAGCGCTGTACATGGGCAAAGAGTTCAAGGCGAAAGGAGGTTAGTTTGGCCATACTCAGTCTGAGTCTGTTGGATGCGAACCTAACTGTGAGGTATAGTCAATGTCTTGCTGGGACCCAATGCCGGACCTCTTGGACGTTCGCCGCTTGGTGGGAGGAACTGGGAAGGGTTTTCGGTCGACCCCTACCTGTCAGGTCAGCTCGTCGCCGAAAGCATCGTGGCCCATCAGGATGCCGGCGTCATTGCTACTTTGAAGGTGCCTATCCCCATCGCGTGCGCACCTCTTCGTAGCTAAAGCGCCCCCTAGCACCTAATTGCCAACGAGCAAGAGACATACAGGAGGCCGTATTTCGGAATTGAGGCCGCCTCTTCTAATCTCGACGACAAGACTCTTCATGAGTTCTACCTCTGGCCGTTTATGGACGGCGTGAAAGCCGGCACCGCCTCGGTCATGTGTTCGTATAACCGGATCAATAATACATATGGTTGTATGAATAGCAAACTCATGAACGGGGTCCTGAAGACCGAGCTGGGATTCGAGGGGTTTGTGATGCTTGACTGGAGCGCCCAACACGACGTCAATAGCTCCAATGCTGGCTTGGATATGGTAATGCCATCAGGCGGCTCTTTCGGTACTAACCTCACTGACGCTGTTCATAACGGCACGGTCGATGCAGCGAGAGTCACAGACATGGCAACAAGGTGAGCTCCCCAAATGATTTTGTTTCATTTCGTATTTTCTAAACCCGGGATAGGATAATTGCTGCTTGGTATCTTGTCGGCCAAGATGGCGACAACTTCCCAAAGCCAGGAATAGGCATGAAGAATCTTACCCAGCCTCACGATCCGGTCGACGCCCGTATTCCCGAGTCCAGAGCCGTCGTTATGGAGGGTGCCATAGCTGGACACGTGCTAGTAAAGAACGATGGTGCATTACCATTCAAGGAGAAGCCCGTGATGCTTTCCGTGTTCGGCTACGATGCAACGGTCCCCAAGACCAAGAACACAGATATTCTCTTCCAGCTCGGCTATACCTCGTCGGCCGAAATGGGCCAAGCTGTACTAGGTACAGAGCATCACTTCGACCAAGCCGCCAGAGGAGGCACCATTGTCACGGGCGGGAGAGCCGGAGCCAACGGCCCTTCGTATATTGCCGACGTAGGTCATCAAATGCTGTCGTTTATGCGTATAGCCCGACTAACAGGAACATAGCCACTGAGTTCCATCCAATACCGCGCCCGTGCCGACGGTACCTGGGTAAACTGGGACCTGACCTCCTCCAACCCCGACGTAAACGCCGCCTCAGACGCCTGCCTAGTCTTCATCAACGCCATCGCGACCGAAGGCTGGGACCGCGAGGGGCTCCACGACGATTTCAGCGACAGTCTCGTGCTCAACGTGGCATCCAAATGCTCCAACACAATCGTAGTCATCCACGCGGCCGGCATCCGGCTCGTTGACCAATGGATCGAGCACCCCAACGTGACCGCGACCATCATCGCGCATCTCCCCGGTCAGGACAGCGGCGAGGCGCTCGTCCAGCTGCTCTACGGCGACGCTGCGTTCTCCGGCAAACTGCCGTACACGCTTGCGCGCAACGAGAGCGATTATTCGGTGTACAAGCAGTGCGGCCTCGCGTCGCCGGATGATAAGGATCCCCAGTGCGATTACACGGAGGGCGTGTATGTGGACTACCGCGCTTTTGACGCGAAGGACATCGCGCCGAGGTTCGAGTTCGGGTTTGGTCTTAGTTATACTACGTTCGAGTATACTGCCCTGTCGATCAAGCCGCGCCAGCGGCTGTTCGATATCGCGGGTGAGAAATGCGCAGCGACGGACGGCCTCTGGGACGTAGTCGCGGAGGTCGAGGCGCAGATCACGAATTCCGGAACTTCGGCGGGCGCCGAGATCGCGCAGCTCTACGTTGCCATACCCGACAGCCCGCCCCAGCAGCTGCGCGGCTTCGATAAGACGCCGCTCTTGGAACCCGGAGAATCTGCTGCCGTGCGCTTCGAGCTGACGAGGCGCGACTTTAGTATTTGGGACGTGGTTAAGCAGGCGTGGGTCGTGCAGTCGGGGAATTACACGCTTTCGCTGGGCGCGAGTAGTAGGGATTTCAGGCTGATGGGAATTATCGAGGTTTAGGGAGCCTCGGCTTCTGCGTTAGTTGATGGTGTTGAGAGACAGATGGGTTTCTCGGGGGGGTTGAGAATGATGAGCTTTGATTGTCGAGTGAAGTGTTTGCGAGCTCTGCTGTATAGCGTTGTTTACATTGCTTGTATGCTAGAGACATTGTGATACTTGTCTTAAGTCCATATCTCACCTATTCCACGCGTTCCGATTTCGCCAACTCCGTTCACATGAATGTGAAATAAGGCTGCCTCAACAGAGGACGGATATGTCGTGACCAGAGAAAAAGAACATTCGTTGTTATGGCCTGATGTAAACGGGCGATTGCGTCTATTGCTTGCTTCATTCTGCGGTGTAGCCTGACAGCCTACTGATGAAACCGCCCGCGGTGAAATCGTCCATCACAATATTTCCGCGCGGGTACTGAATTCCTCGTATTCAATATTTGATGACCAAGGTTGAAAGATAGCTGCTGGGTAGAAACACAGATGGCACATCAGAATCAACATAATAGACTAAATCGAGCACCCGCATCGTGCAAACATATTTCCCCTCTTCTATGAAATTCATACGTCACCTACCAGCTAGGCAGATCATAATATTATCTCCCGATTTCATTAGAGAACCAGATTTCAATCTCCTATATTCGAAAGACACCTTGTACAGTCTCACTCGTATTTGCTCGTCTCCACGAGGGCAAACCAGCGCCGTGAATGTGCCAACTTGGACACGAGTATCAGGTCGTTCTTATGAGTAAACCTAAGCTTTCAGGGCCCAACCCAATGCCAAGAGCCCATTAGCCTTAGTAAACCTATGGGCCTTTAGCTGTAAGTGGGGTTGGGTTTTTTAAAAGCTTAAAGCCTATGGGCCCTTAATTATAAGTAAGGTTGGGTTTTATAGTAGCCCAAAGCTTATAAGCCTTTAATTATAAATAGGGTTAAGTTTTATAATAGTTTAAAACTTATAAGCTTTTAATTATAAATAAAGTTAAATATTAAAAATTTAAAACTAGATTTTAATATAATTAAGTTTATATTAATTAATATATTAATTAAAAATATAATTATAAATAAAAAAAAATAAAAATTATTATTAAAATAATAAAAATAATAAATAATAAATAAAATAATAATAATTTTATATATAATGTTATTTTTAAAAAAAATAAGTTTTAAAAAAAAATAAATTAAACAAAAGTTAAAAAAAAAATATAATAATATTAAAAAAATTAAACATTTTATTTTTTTTATATTTTTAATAAAAAAAAGTTTTTTTTAAAAAATTAATAAATTATAATAAAAGTTATAATTTATAAAATATCTCAACTGGTTTTTTTATTTTTTATATTATTAAAAAAAATTAACGCGTTTATAAGTTTTTTTGTTTTAATTTAATTAAATTATAAAGTAGTTTTAATAAATATTAGTTTTTCGTACGATTAATTAAAAAATTTTTAAATTATATTAATTTATATATTAATATAATAAACGAGTAATTTTTAATTTGTTTTAAACAATTAATTAATTATTCCGGGTTATTTAAATAAATCGTAAAATATTAAAAATAAGTTAAAATATATTAATTTTTATATTAATTAATAAATTAATATAGTTTAATTATTCGTATTATATAATAAAATAGTTTTTCGTTTAATTTTTAATAAATAAATATTTTATTATTAATTTTAATAAATATTAATTATTACTTTTTTTATATAAAGTTTTAAATTAATAAATAATACGATTTATAAAATAATAAATAATATTTGTTTATTATATAGTATAACTTATTACGTAACGAATTATAAATATTATAATAAGCGGGAAAAAACGGAAAAATACTAACGCGGAAAAAGAAAAAACGAGAAAAGTAATAATTAAATAAACCGAAATATAAAAAAATAATTTAAAAAATATTTAAAAAAAACGAAACTATAATTATAAATATTATTATTAAAAACATATATTTTATTATTGTTTATATTAATTATTTAATAAAACGAACTTTTATTTATTTATTAAACGATCAAAAATAATAATGTAAATAAAAACGGTAATAATAATATAACTACGGATAATGTTAATAGTTAGAGCTTTTAAAACAATATTAATAACTAAAGCTTTTAAAACAATACTAATAACTAAAGCTTTTAAAATATTAATAATATTTAAAACGGCGGAAAAAAACAGTTTTTAAACATAAAAAATAATACGAATAATAATAATCCGCCGGCTTTAAATAAAAATAATGTTTAAAATAATAAGAATAACGAAAACGTAATTATAAAAAACTATAATAACGATAAAAATACGAACAATATTAATAATCCGGTTTTTTAAAACGGAAATACAGTTTAAAATAACGGAAATAAAACAAAAAATCGGATATTATTATAAAAATAAAAACAAATAATAATAAACTATTTAAATTTTATAAAAAAGTTTTTATTAAAAATATAATTATATTAACTGATATATAAAAAAATTCGAACTAAAGATTTATAAAAATTATTAATAACGTTAATAAAACGTAAAAAATAAAATCCGATAAAATCGTAAAATAAATATTATAAATTAATATAAATATTAATACATATTAATTATTATTATAACGAAAATTATTCGAGAAATATACTAGTTATAAAAAAACGCGACGTTAATTTAAAAAAAAACATTAATAATTCGCGTTATTTAGTAAATATATAATATAATTTTATATAAAAAATAACGTTTTTAACGATTAATTATAAACGCGTTAATAAATACTTTAAAAACAACTTTTATTATATTATTTATTAATATATTTATATAAATTATCATATTATTAATATTTTAATACTAATATTATTATAATAATAAATCTTATTATAATCTACGGTTGTAAAATAACTTTAATAAAAAAAAATATAAACTTTGTTTTTAATATAATAAAAATTATAAAACTATTAAACGTTGATTATTTAATTAAAAAAGATCTGTTTAAAAAATACAATATTGTTAGTAATAGAAATCGAAAAAAAGTAACTTTAAAACAAAATATTAAAAAAGTATAACAAGTAATACGCGTTTTAAAAAGAAAACAAAATACGGAAAACAAAAAACGAGCGGTTTTAAAAAAATAAACCGTTAAAAAAAACAGTAGTTAAAAAGATTAAATAAATCTAATAATATAAAATATAAATAATAATTCGAAATAATACGTTTTCGTTTAAAAATAAATTTTATAATATTAATAATATTAATAATAATAATAATAA